>APFE031103503.1:134973-149322 GCA_000404065.3 Pinus taeda | reverse complement strand
CTCAAACAGTTTGGAACTAATTTAACTGGACATAACTCAGTTAACTGAGCTAACTAATTACAACTCAATTATAACTCATCCTTATCTCCTTAATTAAGGGATAATCTCCTTAATTTAAGGGATAACTGTTGCATGACTTCACAAAGACTTCTAGTTGAATTTATCCAACTAATTAATCCAATATGAATTGATTAATTATTTTTCAAGCAGCTAGTGAGACTAAATTCGAATTTTAATTTAAGGACAAATTAAAATTGGAATATTCTTGTTGCCACATTTCAACACTCCCTCTCAACAAGAAAGGGATTATCTGCCACCCTGATCCTGTCTTTATGGAACTCGAATTTACACTTTGACAATGCCTTAGTCAAAATGTCAGCATCTTGCTCCTTGGTTGAAATATAATGCAACAACATGATCCTCCTCACCACACAGTCTCTGAGATGATGATACTGAATTTAGATGTGCTTGGACCTATCATGGCATACTCGATTCTCAGAGAGTTTGATACAACCGTGATTATCACAGTAGATCACAGTTGGATCCATCCTCTGAAAAAACAAACCAACTAAAATTTTCCTCATCCAAATGGCCTCACATGTTGCCACTTGCAGCCATGTATTCGGCCTCTACTGTGCTAAGTGCAACCAACCTCTATTTCCAATTGTACTAAGAAACTGCCACCAACCCAAGATTGAAAATTCCACCTGATGTTCTCTTCCGATCTGATGGACTCCCTGCCCAATCTGCATCAGTGAAGTCCTGTACCATAATCCATACTGAGATGTGCCTCTGAGGTATCTCAATACATGCTTTGCCACCTTCCAAAACATCTTGGTAGGTTGAAGCATAGCTTGACTCAGCTAGTTCACTGCATAGCACAAATTTGGTCGTGTGTTCACTAAGTACATCAGTGAACCCACAAGTTGCCTGTACACAGTAGCTTATACTACTTCTCCTGAAGTATCATCCTTCTTCCTCCAGTTACCTGCTAGAGGAGTCTGCATGGGCTTGCACTTCTCCATGCGGAATCTCTTGAGTATCTTGTTGGCATTCTTTCCCTGAGACACAAACAACTCCCCATCCTTCTGCCATACTTCCATGCCTAGGAAGTAATGCATGAGACCCATGTCTTTCATCTCGAATTCTCTTGCAAGTTCCTCCTTGCAAGACATGATCAACTGATCATCAACTGTCAATATGAGATCATCAACATAAAGTACAATAATCAACTGCTTACCTTTCACCATGATGTGGTACAGGTTCGCATCCGCTTCACTCTTTGTGAAGCCCAACCTGGTGAAGAAGTTGTCGATCCTGGTGTACCAAGCACGAGGTGCTTGCTTCAGCCCGTACAAAGCTCTCTTGAGTTGGCACACATGCGACTCACGATCAAAGGTCTAAAATCCTCCCAGCTTCTCTGTGTACACCTATTCCTCAATCTTGCCATTGAGGAATGCAGTATTCATATCCATCTAATGGATATTCCAACCCATCTGTGCTGATAATGCCAACATCGATATGATAGATGAGTACCTTGCGACAAGAGCAAAAGTCTCATCATAGTCAATCCCTTCAACTTGAGAAAATCCACGGGCAACAAATCTTGCCTTATGCTTCTCCACACTACCATCAACAGCTTGCTTTACCTTGTAAAGCCAACGGGAACTCACAACTGACTTGTTCTCTGGTCTTGGAACAACATCCCAAACACGGTTCCGAACTATGGAGTCATACTCCTCCACCATAGCATCAACCCAAATCAGTTGTTGCATTGCTTCCTCAAAGGAAGATGGTTCAGTCTCAACACATTGCCCAACAAGGGCCATGTATCCATTGTACCTCTCAGGTGACTTCCTCTATCTGCACTGAGAAGATGGTTCTCCCACATTCTCACTCGCATCTGACAACAATCTGTCAGCTTCTCTTGTGTGCTTCCGTCCATCTCTGGAAGACTCTACTTGAGTGGATGTCTCCACTCCTGGAACCTCTGCATGTGGCTACTCCACATCAGTTTGAGGCTCCTCCTCCTTAGGAACCAACAATTCCTCCATAGCATGTAGTTCGAGCTCCCTCACAAGGGAAACTCGCATGGCCTTCTGCTCATCAAACTTGAAATCTCTACAAACCACTATCCTTCGACTAGTAGGCAAGTACACCCGATAGTTGTGGGGTGTATCAATGTACCCCACAAGTATCCCCAACTCAGCTGTCAGCTCAAGCTTCTTCCGTGCATCCTTTGTCACATGGCAATATACCGATGAGCCAAAGATCCTGAAGTGACCCACATCTGGTCTCTTACCGAAGAAAGCTTCCTTTGGTGTTTTCATCCCAAGTATGTGATGCGGGCTTCTATTCTACAAATAGATGGTTGTGTTGCATGCTTCAACCCACAAATGAAGTGGTAGGCCTTGGTCATG
The DNA here is from genome assembly GCA_000404065.3 of Pinus taeda. NCBI lineage: Eukaryota > Viridiplantae > Streptophyta > Pinopsida > Pinales > Pinaceae > Pinus > Pinus taeda. The sequence goes on along the minus strand of APFE031103503.1, from coordinate 146,902 downwards.
CAGCATCGCTCGTGCTGCCCCTATAATCGTTTTGTTCTTCCTCTCGTCCACTCCATTCTGTTGTGGGCTATGAGGTGCCGTCAACTCCTGTTTAATTCCTTCTACTACACAAAAGTCCTTAAACTCTTGAGAGACATATTCTCCTTGTCACTTCTCAAGGCCTTGATCTTCTTCCCTGATTATTTCTCAACCAAAGCTTTGAACTCACAAAACTTTGAGAAGGTTTGATCCTTCTTCTACATGAAATAAATATATCATTTACAAGAATAATCATCAACGAAAATCACATAATACCTTTGCTTCACTGTGGATGCCATCGAGAATAGTCCACACAAATCAGTATGAACTCGCTTTAAGATTGCTTTTCATCATCATCCATCTCTATGTGCATCTTGAGGTCTTTCTCCTCCAAGGTACTGAATAAACTTTTATCTCTAGTCATGTGGAATGAGGCTCCACTATCAAGGTACCAAACACAACCCAACATCGATGAAACTATACATGCGATGAGGATAAAGTCCATTTCAAACTGAGAGGCTAATGCCTCACATTCCGATCCTTTTGTGGATCCCTTCTTGGACTTCTTTGATAGGAAATTAGTTGCATAATGTCCCATCTCATGACAATTAAAGCATCTCACTTTAGATTTTTCACCCTTCTTCCCTCCATGAGAAGAATTTGATTTGGAATGGGAAGCCTTCCCTTTCCCTTTCCTTGCCTTACCCGCTAAGCCCATATTTTCTTCATCATCATTCTTTGATGAAGAACCATCTTGAGTGCTCCTCATGATCTCCTCCTCCATGAGATCTAACCACAGTCGTTCCCAATCAGGTAGTTTCTCTCTTCCATTTACAGAGTCCTAGTAGCTATTCCAGCTCTTTGGAAGACCGAGGAGAGCAAGGCTCACCATATCATCATCGATAATAGTTATTCCCACACTACCAAGCTCATCTCTGCAGGTGGTGAGCTTGTTCAAATATGTAGAAATAGTATCGTCCTTCTCCATCTTGATTTTCTAAAGCTTATCCTTGAGCGTCAGTTTCCTCTGGTCACTATTGTTCTGATAGAGGTCCTTCAATGTCTCCCACATTGAAAACGGAGTATCCTTCCCATGGATACTCGAGACAATATGGTCTCGAACTCCCTTCAGAAGAATCTGTCTACCCTTCACCACACACTTCTTCCATTCAGACAGTTCTTGTGCATTATCTACAGCTGGCTTAGGGATTTCTTGATCAATGAAATCCTTCAAACCATTGTCATCTAATACAACTTCCATTCTATCTTTCCATGCTATGTAATTCTAACTGCTTTCCAAGGCATACTCGAGTCTCAAGCCATAGAACGCCATTGACCAACCTGAAGTATGAGATGAATTCAATTTGTACCTGCAATCCCGAACTTCAAACTTCGAAATCTCTTCTCCGTATACTTTTCATAGCTCTGATAACCTTTTCTCCAATACCATGTAGAAATTCTCACTATAGATTAACCTGACAATGCAATATAACTAAAACAAAATACTTTAATCTACTTCTACAATAAAACTTGCAGAATATTAATATATTTGGGCATGATCAAGCAGAACACATATAACCAGAATCAAAATCAATGCACATGAAACACAGAAGAATACTCAAGGGAAAGCCTCTGCTAAAAACCCCGCTATCTATATTATCATACAAGTGGAAATATCTCAGGATTACACACAGCTTTAGCTCTCACAGCTAGCCAACTCTCAGTACAATCCTAACTAATGCTCACAGACAAAATAGACTGCTCATATGCCTTCTCCTCTAAAGTATTTTGTCTCCACTCCTGGAATCTCTTGAGTATCTTGTTGACATTCTTGCCTTGAGACACAAACAACTCCCCATCCTTTTGCCATACTTCCATGCCTAGGAGGTAATGCATGAGACCCATGTCTTTCATCTCAAATTCTCTTGCAAGTTCCTCCTTGCAAGACATGATCAACTGATCATCACCTGTCAATATGATATCATAAACATAAAGTACAATGATCAACTACTTACCTTTCACCATGATGTGGTACAGGTTCGCATCCGCTTCACTCTTTGTGAAGCCCAACCTGGTGAAGCAGTTGTCGATCCTAGTGTACCAAGCACGAGGTGCTTGCTTCAGCCCGTACAAAGCTCTCTTGAGTTGGCACACATGTGACTCACGATCAAAGGTCTAAAATCCTCCCGAATTCTCTATGTACACCTATTCCTCAATCTTGCCATTGAGGAATGCAATATTCACATCCATCTAATGGATCTTCCAACCCATCTGTGCTGATAGTGCCAACATCGATCTGATAGATGAGTACCTTGCGACAGGAGCAAAAGTCTCATCATAGTCAATCCCTTCAACTTGAGAAAAGCCACGGGCAACAAATCTTTCCTTATGATTCTCCACACTACCATCAACAACTTTCTTTACCTTGTAAAGCCAACAGGAACTCGCAACTGACTTGTTCTCTGGTCTTGGAACAACATCCCAAACACGGTTTCGAACTATGGAGTCATACTCCTCCACCATAGCATCAACCCAAATTGGCTGTTGCATTTCTTCCTCAAAGGAAGATGTTTCAGTCTCAACACATTCCCCAACAAGGGCCATGTATCCATTGTACCTCTCAGGTGACCTCCTCTATCTCCGCTGAGAAGATGGTTCTCCCACATTCTCTCTCGCATCTGACAACAATCTGTCAGCTTCTCTTGTGTGCTTCCGTACATCTCTGGAAGACTCTACTTGAGTGGATGTCTCCACTCCTGGAACCTTTGCATGTGGCTACTCCGCATTAGTCTGAGGCTCCTCCTCCTTAGGAACCAACAATTCCTCCACAGCTTGTAGTTGGAGCTCCCTCTCAAGGGAAACCCGCATGGCCTTCTGCTCATCAAACTTGAGATCTCTACAAACCATTGTCCTTCGACTAGTAGGCAAGTACACCCGATAGTTGTGGGGTGTATCAATGTACCCCACAAGTATCCCCAACTCAGCTGTCAGCTCAAGATTCTTCCGTGCATCCTTTTTCACATGGAAATATACCGATGAGCCAAAGATCCTGAAGTGACCCACATTTGGTCTCTTACCAGAGAAAGCTTCCTTTGGTGTTTTCATCCCAAGTATGTGATGCGGGCTTCTATTCTACAAATAGATGGCTGTGTTGCATGCCTCAGCCCAAAAATGAAGTGGTAGGCCTTGGTCATGCAGCATCGCCCGTGCTGCCCCTATAATCATTTTGTTCTTCCTCTCAGCCACCCTATTCTGTTGTGGGTTATGAGGTGCCATCAACTCCTGTTTAATTCCTTCTACTACACAAAAGTCCTTAAACTCTTGAGAGACATATTCTCCTTGTCACTTCTCAATGCCTTGATCTTCTGCCCTGATTATTTCTCAACCAAAGCTTTGAACTCACAAAACTTTGAGAAGGTTTGATCCTTCTTCTACATGAAATAAATATAGCATTTACAAGAATAATCATCAATGAAAATCACATAATACCTTTGATTCATTGTGGATGCCATCGAGAATAGTCCACACAAATCAGTATGAACTCACTCTAAGATTTCTTCTACTCGACTGTCTCGATTATGAAAGGAAGACTTGGCATACTTTCCCAAGGTACAACCTTTTCATGTGTCAAACTTCTCAAGTTTCCCTTTGGGAAGTCCTGTAGATATCTGTTGCATTATCTTCAAGGCCCCATGATGCAAATGGCCCAACCGCCTGTGCCATAACTCGCCAATGTCTTGGATTTGCACCAATTCTTCTTTTGAACTCAATGCAGCACAGTCATCTACCTCTAGTTTATAGAGATTTTTCACTTGAATCCCGATCCTCTTGGTCTGACCTATGCTATGTGTCTTAGGAACGCCTTTCCTTTACTGAAGACAACATCGTAGCCTTTTTCCTCCAACATTGTGACTGATACCAAGTTCTTCTTTAGTCCAGGCACATACTTCACATCTATCAAGGTGAGAGGAGCTCAATGCTTCCTCTGAAAAGCAACCGTTCCCACTCCCGAAACACTATAATTTTAATCATCACCCATCTCTATGTGCATCTTGAGGTCTTTCTCCTCCAAGGTACTGAATAAACTTTTATCTCTAGTCATGTGGAATGAGGCTCCACTATCAAGTTACCAAACACAACCCAACATCAATGAAACCATACATGCGATGAGGGTAAAGTCCATTTCAAACTGGAGGCTAATGCCTCACATTCCAATCCTTTTGTGGATCCCTTCTTGGACTTCTTTGATAGGCAATTAGTTGCATAATGTCCCATCTCGTGACAATTAAAGCATCTCACTTTAGATTTTTCACCCTTCTTCCCTCCATGAGAAGAATTTGATTTGGAATGGGAAGCCTTCCCTTTCCCTTTCCTTGCCTTACCCGCTAAGCCCATATTTTCTTCATCATCATTCTTTGATGAAGAACCATCTCGAGTGCTCCTCTTGATCTCCTCCTCCATGAGATCCGACCACAGTCGTTCCCAATCTGGCAGTCTCTCTCTTCCATTTACAGAGTCCTAGTAGCTATTCCAGCTCTTTGGAAGACCAAGGAGAGCAAGGCTCACCATATCATCATCAATAATAGTTATTCCCACACTACCAAGCTCATCTCTGCAGGTGGTGAGCTTGTTCAAATATGTAGAAATAGTATCGCCCTTCTCCATCTTGATTTTCTGAAGCTTATCCTTGAGCGTCAGTTTCCTCTGGTCGTTATTGTTCTAATAGAGGTCCTTCAATTTCTCCCACATTGAAAACGGAGTATCCTTCCCATGGATACTCGAGACAATATGGTCTCAAACTCCCTTCAGAAGAATCTGTCTTCCCTTCGCCACACACTTCTTCCATTCAACCAATTCTTGTGCATTATCTGCAGCTGACTTGGGGATTTCTTGATCAATGAAATCCTTCAAACCATTTTCATCTAATACAACTTCCTTTCTATCTTTACATGCTATGTAATTCTAACTTCTTTCCAAGGCATACTCGAGTCTCAAGCCATAGAACGCCATTGACCAACCTGAGTATGAGATGAATTCAATTTGTACCTGGAATCTCGAACTTCAAACTTTGAATTCTCTTCTCCGTATACTATTCATAGCTCTGATAACCTTTTCTCCAATACCATGTAGAAATTCTCACCATAGATTACCCTGATAATGCAATATAACTAAAGCAAAATACTTTAATCTACTTCTACAATCAAACTTGCAGAATATTAATAGATTTGAGCATGATCAAGTAGAACACATATAACCAGAATCAAAATCAATGCACATGAAACACAAAAGAATACTCAAGGGAAAGCCTCAGCTAAAAACCCCGCTATCTATATTATCATACAAGTGGAAATATCTCAGGATTACACACTTAGCTGTCATAGCTAGCCAGCTCTCAGTACAATCCTCACTGATGCTCACAGACAAAATAGACTGCTCATATGCCTTCTCCTCTACCCTCCAAGCTATTTTTCCTAGGTGATCCAGCTGTTACCAAGTGTAACACTGATCACTAACACTAATCTTACACCCTATAAAACTGAGCAAATCTCAAGGAATGAATTCCTTCTGCATGCAAGAGTTTTCCTTATAGGAAAATTCTTGCAACTGATAATACAGTGTCCTTGTCTTTAATCTCAAATGGGTCTTTCTCTGAATAGACATGCATGAGTTATTTATGAGAGAATGTTCAGTTATCTGGAGTACACTAGTTTGATGCATGCATGCATTAACTGAATGAACTCACAATTAGTTCCTCAAACATTTTGGAACTAATTTAACTGGACATAACTTAGTTAACTGAGCTAACTAATTACAACTCAATTATAACTCACCCTTATCTCCTTAATTAAGGGATAATCTCCTTAATTTAAGGGATAACTGTTGCATGACTTCACAAAGACTTCTAGCTTGAATTTCTCCAACTAATTAATCCAAGATGAATTAATTAATTATTTTTCAAGCAACTGATGAAACTAAATTCAAATTTTAATTCAAGGACAAATTAAAATTGGAATATTCTTGTTGCCACATTTCAACAGGTTTGGACTTGGAATTCCACCCAAAAGGAGGTCTCCAACATCAAGGCAATGGTTGTATGCTTCCCTTTTTGATTCATTAATATATACATATAATGTTCACTTTCCATAAACGATTAAATATTTATGCATTTAGCTTGATACTCCTTAATCGGTCAAGTAGTTTATGTTTGATACATACTATGTATGATATTGTATCTCTTATTGTCTTTTGATCTCTCTTACAGGTATTCAGATGCAAGGAATAACAAGGAGAGAGCCTGGAGCTAAGGGATCGAGGACATCATCAAAAGATGGAGCGCTTAGCATCAAAGTGAGGTATGTTTCTCTCTCTGTGTATTTTTCAACATAATCTAGGAAAGTCTACATTAGTTTATTCAGTTTGTTGCTAGACCCATTCATTTGGCGAGAGAGATCGCTTTTGTTTGTATAAGGGATTTATCTTCACAACATATTCATACAAACCTCAAAGGCTTCTTGTGAATGTACCTTCATCCGTATTGTCCTCCTTAGCAAACATCAAGAAATATCGAAGCTTAATATTAACAATAGGGTTTCTTAAGTAAGATGTTTCTGGCCAATCGAAGATTTGGTCATGAAATCCAAAACAATCCTCTTGAAAACCTTGATATTCTCAAGAGAATGAACGATCAATTAGAACATCTAAATCATGGGAAGAATATTGCAAGGGAAAGATAGCTTAATCTGCTTCAGATGCTTTGTGAAAATAGTGAGAACATAACATAACCATCAACAAAGATTGAAGTGCCTCAACTATTTGGAAATTATCTGAACAATGAAATGATAAATCATAAATACCATTAGATTCACCAAAATCAAATGATGTAAAACAACCACCATCAAATATACTAGTGAGAAAACGATTATTGAAATGACAATTGTCAGATCCATTGTTATGATCAGATCAGCAGCTTAACATACAATATTCTTGATCCTTATTCAGTTCCCTTTGTATCTAATTCATTATCAGACCAGTTATATGAAAGATGGGGGAATTAAAAGCAATTGCTAGACTTGTAAATCTAGGAAACCAATTAAAACAACATGCTAACAAAAGGTTAGAATGATATGTCAAATAAAATATAGTATCCATATCAGTATGGGGGTTTTGATCCACTAAATTATTGAATAATTGAATATTACTCAGAAGGATTGCTTAGACTAGAGAAAAATTAATTTTCTTTATGACATTTACATTAAATATTAGGAGTTGATTGTTCACCTATTAACTTAACAGATAAAATCCTTCAGACAATGACGATATTTATCTTGATAATCAGAATGATAGGCTTCATAGCTCTGTGCATCCATGAAAGATGTACATTCCAAACTTGAATTTGATACAATAGATTTACACAGGGATGAATCAACTAAAGTGGAATCTTTTATCTAATCAAAAACAAAACTTTGAAATCTAGAAAAACTATATCCAAAATACCGAAGATCTTTCAAGAAAGAGTTTGCATCAGTTGAAACAATATGAAGGAAAGAGTTCTGACAGGAAATATGGATCTGACATGGTTCAGGGATCTCATCGGGAACGCAAAACTTGACATAACCATCAAAGAAAGTGGAAATGCCTCGACTCCCTGATAAGTTTCAAAACTTTGAAAATATGGATAACTACATTTTGAGGATTGAGTTAGATCACAAATTGCATGTAGACAACAATTGTTAGTTAAATTAGTAGGATCACTATTATCTGGATGGAATCCATCTACATCATTGGTTCGATCAGATTCTACAACCTCAACAAACATATTACTGAATTCATAAGATCCTTTTGATTGTAAATCTAGAGATGTATGAATTAGAGAAATATCATGAGAAACCCGATTTGAAGAGTTGTCCTCATGCAAAACAAAAGATTGCAAGGAATGGGATGGATGTTCAATGATTTGATTAATTTATTCTTCATCATGGATAACCTTACTAACTTGTGTCAATTTAGAATTCTGCAAATTAGGTTGTAGAGTCAAAAAGCATGACATATTTTCATTATAAGCCACGAGACACAAGGAACAATGAGCTTAAGAAGAAGTTTCCATAAGAAAATCTTCTTTGACTGAATCATATTTTAGATCTAAATATTTCAAATCAAGATCTTCTTGACAAACCAAAAGATCAGTTAGTGCACTTGGGCATTCATCATCATATACATCAATGGAGACATCATCATCAGAATAATGATTTCCCAATACTTTAGATTGATTAGGAAAATTAATTTCAATTGACTAACTATCGAGATTAGTAGGCTCTAAATTGTCCAAGAATGGTTTAACATCATCTTGACATATTGGATCTTGAAAAGGAGAAGAGAGATCAAAATAATCTTCACCCTTTTGCTCCTCTACTTGTGAAATGTGACTTCCTTGCACCTGATTAATGTTTGGATTAGCAAACTAAGAATCATGAGATTTTGAAAGAGACTGATCAAGCGGATCAAGGGACAAGGGGCTATGAGAAAGAGATGATAGAGGATGAAAGATATCCAAATCAAATTCAAGACTAAAATTATGAGCGTTAATGTCATCTTACAGAATGGAGAGATTAGTCTTCACCTTAGGTTCCATGAACCATTCCAATTTTTCCTCCATCGAATCAAGATCATGGAAAGTGGATGAAGGTTGAATTGATGAATCAACAATTTGATTCCCATATTTTCCAACTTCAACGTCATCACCAAGAGGCACCCAAATGGGTACTGAGAAAGGAGGAGGACAATGAACAAAAGGAATATTAGGTTCATCCTCTAAAAGTAGAGGTGTCTTGTGGTTTGCAAAATTTGGGGGAGTTGAAACATCAGTGGGTTCAAATTCACCATGAAAAGAAATATGAACCAAACGCTCAAACTTTTGTTTAAACAAATTCCAATTTGTATCTTCTAAAGGAAATTCATAAAATAGGTGAAGGAATTGATTAGAAAAATACTCAACTAAATCACCAAGGTTCTTTCTTAGTTAATTAATCAAGTTTAAGGACCTCTCAATAATCATACTTATCAAAGGCTAAATGAAGCTCCTTAATGAAGTGTTCAAAAGAATGAATGGAAGCAGCTGGTAGGGTATGAAACCATCGGGTAACTTGACCTTCAAGTGTGAGGAAGAAAAGAAAACAAGAAACATCTTCTTAATCGATGTCATAAAATTCACAAAAATAGAAAACATTAGATATATACTTGGCTATGGATATTTCAACCTCCCCATAAAATTTTAATTAAGACAATTTATAAAGGGGTTCATCGAGAATGAATTTTTTTTCCTATGGATCTATTTGAAAAACACCCTGATAGTATAATTTTTGGATGAGCCATTTAATGTAACAAGTTCAGAATGGACTCAACAGGCACAACTTGTCATTTGGCCCTTCTTCTAGTGCCAATAGTTGACGATGCTATAAATTTGTCAACCAAGGGGGTCCCCTCGATGTGAAGTCCCAATTAGACCTCACACCATTTAGAGTTGGAGCCCCATCCAAAGTGTCAGCCCAACCACCATAGCTCTAATGTTTTTCTTGGATGAAATGAATAACACAAGTATGCACAAAACCTTTGAAATCAATAAGAAACCTTACACTGTGATACACCAATTGCAATGTGTAAAAGGAGGTTTTCACGAAAGAAGAGTAAGAGTGAGTCTCTATAAGGAATGTAGTAGTACTATCCTAGGAGAGGCACTTGAGAGAAAGGACAAAATTGTTAATTATCTAGTGAAATAGTTCACATAGAAACAACAATCATTAAATAACATACAACACACATTCAAAAATATAGGTAGAAAATCCAATGAAATAGTTCAATTTATTTAATGCAAATGAACATAACATATAATACAAACATCTAAAGAATAGTCTTACAATATTCACGATACATGCATGAAAATGCGTTGGCTCAACGAGCTTTTGATTATTAGGTGAAATATCCAAGTACACAGTTACAATGGTGAGACACTAGCTCCAATAGTGGAACATTAAGCCACTTCTTGCTTCTCCAAAGAATGATCTTCTCTCTTATGCCAAGCTAGAGAATCCAAGGCTGGCTCTCCAAATCCTAATCCTCCAAAATCCCTTTGCTTTTGTTATGAAGGTGTATTTATAACAATAAGAATGACCTTTCATATCCCCGTGACTCTTGAGCTTCCCTCATGACTCTTGGACTTCCAAGTGACTCCTGAACTTCTACAATACTCTTGGACTTTTCCTAACAACTCTTTAGTTTACATGTGAATTTTCATATTCTACATGTTACTCTTAGACTTCCACACATTTAAATTTTGTCATTTTTGGGATATACCTAATTACACTCCACATCATGTGGAAAGACTATTGACACATATGAAACTGTGATGACACTTGTACAAGCCGTGACTTAGAAAAAGATGACTTGGATCTTCATGGTGATGTGGCAATGCCAAGTTTCTCTTCTTGTTTCTTCCTTCATGTCTTCGTGGAAGGTATTGTGTTGGGTCCCTATAATACTAGTGATTACCCCACTAATATTGTAGTTGTACCCCTTATTAATATTGTTGTGCCCCTATTGTCCCCATATTGTTATTATTGTGCCCCATAGAATCCCTCTATTTTTTATTTTTGTGGCTTTATATTATATTGTTAGGTCAGTTGGTATATTGTGACTCCTTAGGCTCCTATATATAGAAAGGAGGTTTTTTCATTTGTATCATCCAAGAATTGTTCATTTATGTAATGTAAAGGAGGTTGCCCCCTCGAAGAGGTTGAATTCTAAGGCATGGATCTATCTTTTCTTGAGCTGGTTTCATAACATTTGGTATCGGAGCTTTGGATTCTAGGGTTTCGCTGCTCCAAACAGGTCATCGTGGAATTTTTGCTATAGCTTTTTTCTGCGATGTTTCTAAAGCTAAAAGAAACCCATTTGAGAAGAAATCGCACTGAATCTCGGGTCCGAATTTCAGAACTTTTCGCACTATACTTGCGGAGATATGATTTGAGGAAGTTGGTCTTCTTGCAGACTCCTAAATTACATTCCAAACAGGTGACCTGGGGAAACTTGCCATAACGTTCTCTCTGAGCATTGGATTGAAATTTCGTGAGAAGGTGCAGAAAGAGGATAGACTGTAGTTTCTTGTTGTATTTTTTTAGAGCCAAAGGTCGAAACAGTGACTCGTGGTATGTCATACAAGTTCGCTCTACTTAACTAGTCTATAAGAAGGTCATTGTGGGAGATTTTGCATAACTCTTCCTTGGAGAATCCAATTTGGATCAGACTGGTGGCATTGGAAAGAGGACACAAAGGGCTACGACAAGTTGCAATTTCAGAACTAAATGATCTGAAAGTACAAAGATATATCAAAGGCAATATTGAGCTCCTACAAAGTGAAAAAAGGTGTGTAGATTCTTTTAAATTTTTGCTTAAGATTGGTTTGAAAATTTATTTTGAAGGAATTCAAAGGGCATAGTAGGAATTATTATCGGTAACTGACGCCCCGAGGAAATAAAATGCAAACACCTAGTAAGGAAGCTGAAAGCTCTAGCATGACTCATGAAGAAGAGGAAGAAATGCTACATGATATATCAAAATTACAAGAACAAGTGCAACAAATGTCACGCTCACAAAAGCTAACCGAAGCTGGGATAAATGGCGTGGAATCTAAGATAAATGGCGTGGAATCTAAGATAAAGGGCATGGAAGATAAGATGGATGATTTCAAGATAGATTTGAAGACAGAGTATAAGACAGACATGGCAGATTTGAAGGCAGATTTGACAAATTTTCTTCAAGAAATACTTACTAATGGTGAAAGGGGAGTAAAGGAAACTCACGATGAAAACAAAGGAAATGTTAATCATGATTTCATAGACTCTAATGTTGGATCGAAGAC
>APFE031103503.1:114352-130383 GCA_000404065.3 Pinus taeda | reverse complement strand
TATATTGTGACTCCTTAGGCTCCTATATATAGAAAGGAGGTTTTGTCATTTGTATCATCCAAGAATTGTTCATTTATGCAATGTAAAGGAGGTTTCCCCCTCGAAGAGGCTGAATTCTAAGGCGTGGATCTATCTTTTCTATCTTTTCTTGAGCAGGTTTCATAACATATTGTATGTGCTTCATATTCATCCTCCAAGGGGCTTATTTGCATGGAGTATTGATGTTATCTCGATCTTTCATCTCTGGCCGCAAGCCAGTGTCCCTTCATCCTCTTGCTTGATGACTTATTCATGTTTCCATCTTCACAAGTGTCTTCTTGTATGATCTCGTAAGAATCCACCTTGAGCATCATCCTGTTATGTTAGGATACAATACTTGAAGATGGAATTCACTCATGACGAGATGACATTAATCTGGAAAACCCCTAGTCTATCTGATTTCTCATGCAATTCACTACATTAGGGGAATTTTTAGGTCTAAAATGAGCCTCCTAAGAAAACTGTATAACCAAAATAAACTTTATAAGAACCAATAGGATTTAAGATTATGATGTCAACCATGGCGGATGATTCACCATTTTTGGCTTGAAAAAGTAAAAATATTAAAAAATAATAAAATAATAAAACTACTTTTTCAACTCATATTTTCAACTTATCTCCCTAAGGTTTTACTCAACTTTCGAGTGGGAGTACTTGTTAGATGCAAAATTGAATTCCTCATCCAAGGAGTACCCGTGTTGCATACGTTCGATGGACCTTGCTACATGAAAAAAAAAAATGTGATTTGAATCATGTTTTTCGTGTAATAAGGTCCATTAAAGTATGAAACATGGGCACTCTTTGGATTAGGAATCAAATTCTGCATCCAACAAGTGTTGTTGCTCAAAATTTGAGTAAACCCATAGGGAGATAAGTTGAAAATACGCGTTGAATCAATAGTTTCTAGTTTCCCTCTAAAATTTGATGATGTAATCTAATCTTATTTTATTATTTCTATTATTATTTTATAATTTTCTTAGGAGGCCCATTTTAGACATCAAAATTCCGCTAATGGATAATCCGAAACATAGGACTAGTTTGAGGAGGATGCACAGGGATTGCACAGTGTGTAGTTCTAGGAGGCGAGAGTGATGGTCTGGAGAATGTAACGGCACAATGCAAAATATCTGAGGGTCAGAGATGTGATATTGCATAGTTGAGGGAGTTAAGGAGATGACGATGAGGGATTTCACACTAAAATTATGCAATGTGCAGTTCTGAGACATAGAAAGACACATGACTATGCAATTAGGAAAGTTATTGAGATAGTGAGATAGGATTTCTCACTATGGTTGCAAAATGCACAGTTCTTGAAGTCGGAGACTAAAACTTTCATAGTTGAGAAAGTCGTGAAGGCGAATAGGAAGGGATTGAACATTGATTTTGCAGTGTACAGTCTTGGGAGGCTAGCGATTACACATTTGGGCAACTCAGTGAGACAAAGAGGTGACATTGTTGATTGAAATTGCACACTACATGGGAAAGACTGACTGTGAGAGTTGATTGCACAATTTTTAGGGTAGGAAGGTCTAACTGAGCACTGTGACTGTGTAGTTCGTATTCCGTGGAGGAAATGATTTCACATTGTATAGTTCCAAGAGGTAGGACAAACTGACTGAGGCCTAAATCTACAAAATGTGCAGTTCAAGGAGATAGTTTGGGAGGAGGTTGAATAGAGAAGGATCAATTGTAGAAAATGACTAAGTGTGGGATCCAAGATGCCAGAGATCAAACTAGAACATGACATAAACATGATCACACATTTATAGACAATCAATCACTCGACATGGAATAATTTACCTCCCACAATGATCAGTTTCCTATTGAAATGGCAGTAGTACAATACTTTCCTCCAAGTGTGATACTTAAGATATACTTTGCGACACAAGTGACAACACTAGTGAAATGGTGCTCAAGACTCAGGGAATGTGTCTAATGCATGTTTCTATGATGGATAGAACATATTATTTTGGGAGAATGCATCAAAACTTCCCTTAAATAATGTACAAATGAATCCCTTCGACTAAATACGACACTTCTCTAACCACAAGAAGACGCTTGAAAAAGTAAGAGAAAAGTGCAAACGACACTTGAGAAAGTTAAAGAAAGTGAAAATGACACATGCTATAGTGAAGAGAATAGAAAAATTCCACTTGTAGAAGTGAAAGCAAGAAAAAACGACAGTTGCAAACTCAAAACTGACACTTGTAAAAACAAAGGTGTGCAAAAGAGAGAGTTGGGAAAACTCACTGAAATAGAAGTATAATTACAACCAAAGTGAGGAAGACTCTCAATGGAAAGGCACACTAACTATCCACATAGGTTGAACATTGCTCAGGTGTTGTCCTTATGGATTTCACAATCACTATCAATAGTGATTGTGCAAGCCTTACCTTCATGAGTTGTGCAATACCTATCTAAGCTTGGATAGAAATAAGTGGATTCATGAATTCGTCAAGGACTAAACATGTGTGATAAAGTGATGTTGACACTCATAATATCAGAGAAGGATCAATCTAACATTAAGTGAATGAGAAAAATCAAGGAACGATGGATCCTAGGATCACAAGTAGGCGCCAAAATTCAAATGTAAGAAAAAATTTGGAGGGTGTTTATCATAGCGAAAACAGTTGGCAACACACTCGGAGAACTCCAACTTCTTTGTTTAGGTTTTATTCTTAAGTGAAAGGTATCAGTCTCTCAGGAAGTAATGATTCACCGTGAATATTACCTTTGCTTTTCTACTTATCTCGAATAAAGATATAATCTCTTCCATTCGTTGCTCAACTTCAAACACATCAACATAAGACTAGTCACACCTCAAGTATCTCGATAGTGGGAAAGGATAAAGTATATTGAGTGTTTGATATTTAGATTTAAGCACATTCCCTGGTGTTTCTCCATTGCCACTGAGCCTATTTACTTTGACGAAGTCACCTCAAGGAAACACAAGTATCACTTTGCTCCCAACCGGCCTATTCAGTACCCCAGTGAAGTTGCTTGCTTCACCTCTCTGCATAGGGAACCTATCTCTTCTTCACCTCTTTATTTAGTTACTAATAGAATTTGCAAAGGAACTTATTTATTTTTAAGGTGGAAGAAGGATCCCATCTTATTTACTTTGCAAGAGAGGTTGTTCCTTGTTTAAGGGATTTGAAAGATAACTAAATTTGATATGCTCATTTAAAGTTTTCTCCTTTCCCTTCTCTATTCGATTGAGTTAAAAGTAAAAAACACCATTTAATACAAGGATAAGTCAATAATGAAGATTCTATTAATGATACATGCTTTGTAGTTCAACCAAAGGCTTATTGTCTGGAACGAATTGTATTTTCCGTCTAGACATCATTGACTTTAAAAGATATAAACTGGGACAAAGAAGAGGATAATAAATTAACCAAGCATTGTTCATTGTCACAATTGACTTTCAAAGCTTTGCCACATTATCCTTTGAGCCAAAAGAAGCATCTTTCATGTAGGACCTAATTAAACAAAACATGAAATAAAAGATATGACAAAATTATAAAACTGGATTAAATTAACAAAGAAACAAGCGAGACAAAAGTAAGAAAACAAGGAAATACTAATAGAGAGCAAGTGCATGATGAGTGTAAAGGGAAACTAGGATAAAACTAGACCTACTCCTAACCTAATCAACCAGAAGGTAACGAATAAGTGTAATTAAATTTCCAATGTATCCATTGTAACTCCTCCCGACCTGCATACACAAAGATACAAGTGATTGAAACTAATATAAAACATTGTGAAAAAGAGAAGATAAGAACTTGAATAACTTGCACAAAATATCAAAGGTCTGCACTAAAGGTAGAAATATGTGCCATAACAACTAACCTTAACCAACCAACAACCTTACCCTTTTGATGAGAACAATAGTTATACAAACCTTGAAGGCTTCTCATGAATGTACCTTCATTTGTATTGTCCTCCTTAACAAAAATCAAGAAATATTGAAGCTTAATATTAAAAATATGGTTTGTTAAGTAAGATGTTTCTCACCCATCATAAATTTGGTCATGAAATCCAAAACAATCCTCTTGAAAACCTTGATATTCTCGGGAGAATGAACTTTCAATTAGAACATCTAAATCAAGGGAAAAATATTGTAAGGGAAAGATAGCCTAATTTGTTTCAGATGCTTTGTCAAAATAGTGACAACCTAACATAACCCTCAGAAAATATTGAAGTGCCTCAACTGTTTGACAAGTATCTAAACAATGAAATGATAAATGACAAATTCCATTAGATTCAACTAAATCAAACAATGTAAAGTAACCATCAGCAAATATACTAGTGAGAAAATGATTATTGAAATGATAGTTGTTAGATAAAGTGTTATGATCAGATCGGTAGCTTAACATACAAGATTATTGATCCTTGTTCAGTTCCCTTTGTATCCAATTCATTATCAGACCAGTAATATGAAATATGGGGGAATTAAAAGCAATTGTTGGAGTTGTAAATCTGGGAAACCGATTAAAAAAACATGTTAACAAAAGGTTAGAAGGATATGTCAAATAAAATATAGTATCCATACCAGTATGGGGGTTTTGATCCACTAAAATATTTAATAATTGAGTATTACTTAGAAGGATTGCTTGGGCTAGAGAAAAAAATAATTTCTTCATCGCATGCATAATAAATATTAGGAGTTGATTGTTCATCAAAGAACTTAACAAATATGAATCCTTTGGCCAATGACGATCTTCTTTTTGATAATCAAAATGAGAGGCTTCATATCTTTGTGCATCCATGAAAGATATACATTCCAAACTTGAATTTGATGCAATAGTTTTGCATGAGGATGAATCAAATAAAATAGAATATTTTATCTGATCAGAAACCAAATCTTGAAAGTTAGAAAAACTATATCTGAAGTACCGAAGATCTTTCGAAAAAGAGTTTCATCCAGTGAAACAATATG
This sequence comes from Pinus taeda, assembly GCA_000404065.3. NCBI lineage: Eukaryota > Viridiplantae > Streptophyta > Pinopsida > Pinales > Pinaceae > Pinus > Pinus taeda. The sequence goes on along the minus strand of APFE031103503.1, from coordinate 125,402 downwards.
AAGGAAAGAGTTCTGCGAGAAAATTTGGATTTGACATGGTTCGGGGATCTCATTAGGATTGTGAAACCTTACATAACCATCAATGAAAATTGAAGTGCTTCAACTCCCTGACAAGCTTCGAAACTTTGAAAAGATGTATAACTAAAATTCGATGATTGAGTCAGATCGCAAATTGCATGTAGACAAATATTATTTGTTAAATTAATAGAATCACTATTATATGGATGGCATCCATCTACATCATTGGTTTGATCATATTCTATAACCTCAACAAACAGATTACTCAAGTCATAATATCCTTCTGATTGTAAATGTAGAGATGTATGAATCAGAGAAATCTCATGAGCAACCTGATTTGAAGAGTTGTCCTGCAAACAAAAATATTGCAAGGAATGAGATGGATGTTCAATGATTTGATTACTTTATTCTTCATCATTGATAACCTTACTACCTTGTGTCAATTTAGAATTCTGAAAATTAGGTTGTAGATTCAAAAAGCATGACATGTTTTCATTATAAGCAACAGGACACAAGGAACAATGAGATTAAGAAGAAGTTTCCATAAGAAAATCTTCTTTGACTAAATCAGATTTTATATCTAAATATTTGAAATCAGGGTCTTCTTAAGAAACCAAAAGATCAATTAGTGCACTTGGGAGTTCATCATCATATACATCAATGGAGACATTATCATCAAAATAATGATTTCCCAAGACTTTAGATTGATTAGAAAATTAATTTCATTTGATTGACTATCGAGATTAGTAGACTCTAAATCATCCAAGAATGGAGGAATGTCATCTTGACATAGTGGATCTTGAAAAAGAGAAGAGAGATCGAAATAATCTTCACCTGTTTGTTTGATCTAGGTGGATATTGGTGGCCACCTGCCTATTCCACCTAGACACCCCCAGTCAGCTTCATCAGTTTCCTTATTCATTTCAGCATTTACTATTTTTAGTAGCTTTTTCAAGTCCTAAACTTCAGTAACAATTTTGACCTCCTAAATGGTATGCATAGGCATAGGCATAGGCAAGGGCCTGTAATGAAACCTGTAGTACTCGGCGAGATCTTTCCAACAAGGTATCATACACACCAAACAAAGATAATATGACCAAGTCACTACCCCAAGAAGTTGGCTACCCAACTAACCCCAATGGGGCCCACAAACTCTTGTTGTTACATCTCCTAGGGTTACGGTTTTGGTTGTTTAGGGGTTTTCTCATGTTTTCCAATAATAAATAGGCCCTTGAGCCTCATTGTAGCATAGTTCAGAGGCATGTAGCTGCCACATCTCTTCTCAGAGATAAGCTACCATCGCTTGAGCTATCTTATTTCCATTACGTTTGTAAGCATAGTTCAATAGTTTTCTATTAATGAAATGAAGTGCTTTTCTACTGCATCTATGTGTTTATGATTATATCAGTAAGTTGTTGCATTCCTATTTAAGTTCAGATCAGTGATATCAGAGTGGTATTCTCTTTCTCTTTTTTTCTTTGCATTTCCCAAACGAGGTCAGGCTATAAGGAGTTACGGCTTAATCTCATTGAACCATTGCAAGATCAGCCTCGCAACCTCCCATGGCGAAAGAAAATAAAGACAAGGGGGCAAGAGATCCTTTCAAAATGTTGCTTGAGGAAGCCCTCGAGCGACAGAGGGATGTGATGATGGATAAATTTTCTTAGATCCTTCGATGACTACCCATAGGAAATGCATCTTCATCCAACAACCACTATGGAGGTGCCACTCCTTTTAAGGTACATGTTAAGTTCAATATTCCCATATTTGAAGGCATGATAGACGCAGTCACCATAAATAATTGGTTAAATCTGTTGGAAGTATATTTTTTTAGTTCATGACTTTTCCAATCAGGAAAAGATTACCTTTTCACTTCTCAAATCCGCCCCATACATCAAGGACTGGTGGGAAACCTACTGTGAACAAAATGAGGAGAGTAAATCCTCGCTATTTTCAGACGCACCCACCTGGAATTGTTTTTGAGACGCCATCAAGGAACAATATTACCCTGTCGAGAGCTATGAAGAAAAATACATAAAGTGGACCATGCTACGATAGGGAAGGGACCAAGATATGTCGGAGTTCACAAATATTTTCCATACCCTTCGCACGAAGCTGGGTATCAAGGATACTAAGCGGCATTTGGTGCTCAAGTACTGCGGCTATCTACACAAGTACATCCAAGATGAGATGGAGCTCCTAGACATTTCCTCGCTCTGCACGGTGTATCGGTACTGTTACGCAGTAATTTGTCACTGTTGGTCACCGTCCTTGTTACCCCCACTGTCACACACTGGAGGACACATTTATGGACCTGTGACCAGTGACACAACTTGAAAACACTTGCATTGGAGCCTCCTAAGTATGAACTTCAATATCCCTGAAGACAACTATTGAAGATCAGCCCTAAAAAATGCCCTTTTTTCATTAGCGCGGGTCCACAGTGTCTAACCCGCACCAATGGCTCAGTTCCTCCAAAGAGGGCGTGCCCATGGACGCGCTGTCACAAAACAAAGCCGCGCCACCCAAAATTGGTCATGATTTTTGGCCAACGCGCACTGAAGTGTTTTTTCCTCCATTACTCATGCAGTTCTCTGGGGAAAAATCCCATGGAAGTGATCGAGTGTCATCTTTTTCATCCATGACAACTCAGTCCAAAGGCTATTCTAGGACAATGCCAAATCTTCAGCAAGTGTCTGGATACAATGAATTCTTCCTCCTCCTCCATCTATAAATAACTATCACCCTGCATTGAACCAGCTAGTTTTGAGTTTTTGCAAGAGCTAAGGTGAGTTGAGATTATGCTGGATTGATAGTAAGAGCTGAGAGAGGAGTTATGCTGCTGGAATGTTGAGAGAGGAAGTGACTTTGCAAGGCATGTTTAGCTGCTGACCCAGTTGGAGGAGATTTCAACATCAAGCCTATTTGGTTGTAATTCTTCTCTTCTTTTATTGAATAATGAACGACTGTCATTATGGTTCCACTCACATATTCTTCTGATGATATTTGAGTTATATCCTGCTTGACTGATATATAATTGTATGATATTGGATTTTACGCTTGTGTTGGATTGTTCTTTGTTTGTGCAGGTGTCCATGCGTGGAACGCAAGGATAGTGACTGGCCAAAGCTGAAGGACAGGAGCGACGTTTCTTCCAAGACAAATACCGTTGGATTCCAGGTAGGTCTCTCTGATCAACCTTTAAATTATGCAATTAGGAACTTGCATGCAGCATGTATGATTGTTGCTAGACCCCTGTCGGGCTAGTGGGATCGCCTCTGTCCGCAGAGGGGATTTACCGACTCAACAATTTGGCGACTCCACTGGGGAGTTGGTTGTTGATTGTGTTTGTATTGTTTGATTTGTAAATTGTGGACGGAGTCTGAAGAGCGGCCAGGTAACCTTCGAAACACTTCTGCTATGCAGAAGTGAAGTAGATCAACGCCACTTCAGTCGATCTCCGGTTCAGTTTACAAACTGGGCAATCTCAATCTTGCCTCGCATGTCGTTTTTCTCTCGTTTATTTGTCTGAATAATTTTCTTGGTTAGAGTTCTTGCTGTCTTTTTTACTTGCTGGCTCTGTCCAGATACTAGAAGCCAAGCCTGAGACCACCCGTTCTGTCTTTTTGCCTGGTAAACTCCGCCAGCGCGTTTCTTCTTTGAACAGTCGCGCTGGTTGGCGCGCGTTGCTCTCAGACAACTCGCGCCAATCTCTGTTTAGCGCGAGTTGTAGACTTACAGTCGCGCCGCACTGGTTAAGTTTTTTCATAAGCTTGTTTGCCAGTCTCTTAAACTTGGGTCTGTGTCTTTCTACTCTTTTTATGCCTCCTAGAAGTCTGTTGGGTTGATATTTGGCTGGTGGTTTTTCCATCCTTCAGTTGTTTGCCTTTGTCCATCGATTTTACATCTTGGCCTTTGTGGTTTCTTGGTGTTATCAAGCCTCCTGTTGGATTGATGATTTACAGATCCGGTCTTTTTGTTGATTGATTTCCATATTCTTCTGGTGGTTATATGAGTTTTACATTTCATGCTGCGAATATCTCGCTTTTAGCTTGCTTGTTTTTACCTGATTTCATTGTGACTTAGCTTACATAGTTCCTTGAAGATCTTGGTTTTTCTTTGCTTTGCTGGGTTATTGTTTATGTTTCAGATCTGGTTATAGATTTTTTGGAATGAATTATCTGATCGTGAATATCTCTTGAAACCCCTTAAGTGCATTATCATATTATTTTTAAAAGAAAAGAAAAAGATTTTTGCTTTTCATCAATTAAGCATGTTATGTTAGTTTTTGCTTTTAAAAGAAAAAAAAGAGAAAAGATTTTTCCTTTCTTGTTGATTAGCTGCATTAGAACTTTTGGCATTGTTTTGTTTGTGTGAACCTCTTAACTCTTCTGTAGCTAGATTTCATCCAAACGAAACGAATACAATTCTTGCATGTAGTGGCATTTAGGATATTTCGAGAGATTACATACACTAAGACCAGAAACTGAGACTTAATCGAAGATGAACAATAAAATTAATTCAATGAACCTAACAACGCATTGAAACTTAACGCTCACATTCTAGAAGTCTAGGCTAGAGACGTGTTCCAGCGTCGTTAAGCCTGATAGTTTATCGTTGAGTGGTTGGGTGATTCCTCCACGGTGAAACGATAGGTGCCAGTACGGACTGTGCTCCCACGTACCGTCGAGTATATATTGGGAGACCCCTATAGGCTTGCAACCTTTGATCCATAGGAAGCTGAGTCTACCGCCCTAAAAACCGTAATGCACTGAACACAGCATTCGGGAAGATTGACTGCAGTACGGGAAGTCCTTGGTGACCTTCTGATCGCTAAGGTGTATAAGCAGTTTTACGAATTGTTTGGCAAACCCTTTCACCTAGATTTCCAGAGTAGTCAGCTTTTGATCCTTTTCAGACTGTCTAACAGAAAAGGTGTAAGTGAGCAGCTTGTCACTTCGTGCTCATTAAACAATCGAAGGAGACTAGAGTCATCTTTTCGTCCTTTTCTCGACTCTTTAAAGATGAAAAGGTCAAGTCAAGTGTCTTAATAATTTATCTGGCCACGATCACATTACCCAGTTAGATCTTGAGTGCGCTAGCTTGAGTAGGATTTCATCTTAATATGGCAAGTTTTCTAGGATTCATCAACCTAAGTTCCCCACCTGATGGGAATGCGGGTCGTTTCCCTTCTCCTGGAAATGCTGGTGCCCTTTATATGGCAACACTAACCCTCCCAGGGTTGACTGTTGGGTTACCAGTTTGGCTATTTTCAAACTCTGTGGTCCCTACTGTGTCGGCTGATACTACATCAGTCCCTCCGCCTGCTCAACATCCTGTTGAACCGAAGGTGGACCCCACCCCTTCGACACCTACTTCAACGTCTCCCTCTTCGCCTGGTGAAAGTACCCAGGTAGCTAACAAGAAGAAGAAGAAGACAAAGAAGAAGAAGTCAAACAAGGGAACGGTTACAAACACAATAACAACTACAAGCACAACTATTGTTCCACCACGGACAATAGAAGACGGACTCCTTCCCACTCCTCCGCCCAAGGTTAAGTTTCCTTGCAGACTATGCAAGGAAAACCACCTTCTTCGTGATTGTCCTGGCATTCCCAGGGTCTTAAGAATATGGTCCCGTGATCCGGCCTGTCCATCATCGTCCACTGATGCTCACGGCGATGCTACCTCCGTAGTTGGGCATACTAAGGGAAAAGGGAAGATTCGATTCCCTTGCAAACTTTGTGAAGGCAATCATTTCCTTCACCTTTGCCCACTCATGGACAAAGCCTCCTCTGTGTTGGAAAGTATTGCAGATCCCTCACCCCAACTCCCCGCTGGCTATCAGCGTCTTTCTGCAACTGCAGATTATCCTTCTACTGACCACAAGGTTGGTTTACATACCTCAATTGTTCAGTCTCCTCTTCCTGCACCTGGCTCCACCCAGCCTATTCCCGATCAACCATTGGTCGGCGATCGTGTCAGTTCGAGTTTACCACCAGTTGACCAACCTGTTCTAGACGACAGTCATAAACAGGTTCTTCATGTCTCATCAGATTCTCCTGAGTCTGACGACGACCCTCTTATCCTTATTGATTCAGAGGGTCCTTCTTCGGCTCCGTTCGAGCATGGGGGCAATCATATGATTCCCCCACCAAGCAGTTCAGCTATCTCCTTTGATTGGAGCCACTTGACCACTTACCGCCTTCCATCTCATGTACCTTTTCATATTACTGTGCATGCCTATGACACGGCCCTACTTGGCACCGTTATGGATGAAGGCACGTCGGTCAGTCTCATGCCGTATACTACTTGGCAAGCTCTCGGTTCCCCGCCGCTTAGGCCGGTCATGCATACTCTGTTGGCTTTTGACGGAAGAGCATGTCCATCTTTAGGAGTCCTCCCACAGCTCCCTATTACTCTGGGAGGAAAAATCATCTATATAGACGTAATGGTTATCCAAAGTGCTCTTGGTAACAATTTTCTCCTTGGTCGTGACTATATTTATGCCATGGGGGCTATCGTTTCTTCGCTTTTCCGTGTGGTCTGCTTTCCACACAACGGAAGGATTGTCACTATTGACCAATTATCGTTCTTTAGCCCCCCTCTGCCATTGTCACCTCCTCCCAGTTCTCATCCGCCAGTTGTCTCTGCCTCCCCGCAGGTCAACTATGTGAGTACCTTTCCCACGCCTCTATCCAGCACTACCGACATCGTCAATAGTGCTCTGGGGGCATTGGATCCCAGCTCCCACGGCTTTGATCTCCCATCGGGAGCGCCACTCCTGGAAGCCCCGGCTTCCTCTTCTTTATGATGAAGACCAGGCGGAGCATAGTTTTTCCCTCTGTCAAGCTCCCTAAAAAATGAAACAAGGTATCCTCGAGGATAGTTTTGATCTTGTGGCAACCTCGTTAAAAAATGAAACATGATTGGTCGGAGCATAGTTCATCCTCCTATGTCAAGCTCCTTAAAAAATGAACGGTCCAGTCGAAGAAGAAGCAAAGCCCTGCTTCACTACATTGGTTTCCATTATTGACCGGGGAGAGGCTGTCATATACACGGCCGCACGGAGTTATCGAGCATAGTTCCTGATCTTGTGTCAAGCTCATTAAACAATGAAACAAGTGTCGAGCATAGTTCCTGATCTTGTGTCAAGCTCGTTAAACAATGAAACAAGTATCGAGGATAGTTTTGTTAATGTCTCAACCTCGTTAAAATAATGAAACTGTTTATCTCGAGGATAGTTCATATCCATTATGTCAACCTCGTTAAAACAATGAAACGTGTGTTCGTGTTTTTCGGACACATAACCATTTAGTCAACCTTCAACCCATTTTCAACGGACTGAAGCTTGGGGGGCATATACCTCGGATTGATACCTCAGAGTGATACACAATGTTTGGGGGCATGCCCGTTTCACCTCCCATCAAGCATAGTTTGCATAAATGCCACGTGCTTTTAAGCTTGTATAAAAAATAAAATTTTGTATAAACGATAAAATATATGCATGTAAATACATTCCAATGGGTCGTTTGTTATGCACTAGATACATTAGATTACATATGTGTCCAACAGTCGCATAGCATATAAAACACATAGTCATATATACAAGATCCATCTAGGAATAAACATAAGCATATAAATATACAAAAACACATGGGGCATATGTTATGCAACTGATACATTTGCATAGCATAATTAATACATCATCACATGTCCCAGATCCATCCAAAAAATCCATATGTATATATATATATACGTGAGTCAAAATGTTCGCGCCCCGCGCGTTACAAAAAATAATACATGTCAAAAGTCTATACAGCCGCTAACAGCGTACTCCTCAAAAATGTACAAAAATGAAACCTAGATGTCTAAGCACGGTTATGCTCGTGATAGCATGTCACTGCTCGTACCAAACGTCTCAACAGATGATGAACACGAGAAGACACCCCCACTGTATGCCTCTAATAAGCTCTAGGCACATCTGCCAACCTACCGTAGTCTGGGATACCTCGAGTTAGTGCCTCAAGGTTCTGCACAAGATCATCCTCACCCTCTATCTGAGGGTCTACTGCAGGTTACGCTCTACGCACATTATGGGGCACGTCAGCTAGTCGCTCTGCGCCAACATCTGTATACATATATAGACGCTGTTAGAAAATAGACATGTATTAACAAAAAAAAAATTAATATATAAAAAACATTAAAAAACACAGATTTCTTACCCAACTCCTCATCCCAATCCTCTCCATCAGGCAGAGGGAGATCGGGATCTCCAGTGAAATCCGTGCCCGCATAGGGCTAGTCCTCAACGACTATCATCTGGTGTCGGAGCCAAATGAAGAACTCGGGCTTCCAGGACATCTGTTGGCCCCCTCCTCCTCTGGGCATCAGTTCTGCCCACCGATGCAACCTCGGCTCCCTCAGCACTGGATCTGCTACTATCCCTCCAGGTACCCGAAAAATCGGCAACCGCTCTAGAAAGAAGGTCACCAGGATTGACCCATACCCAAACTGTTTGTTCCCATCCCGCTTACATTTGGTAAGCTATCGTTTGATATTGGTCGTCACCGTTGAAGCCCAATCAAACATTGTAGGATGGAGACACTCGGTGGCCAACAGCAAGTGATTCTTGCTGGCCTCATGGGGTGCCTGTATACCTGCTACTCGGGTAATGGTAAACAAGATGATTCACAGAACCAAGCTGGGAATCGTGTTGATGTCTATTTTCCTGCTATTCACACCAAAACTTGCATCAGGACATATTCTATCTTTCACCTCCTCGATCTTCTCTGCAGAAGGTCGACTGCCTGTCAGAATGGGACGCGCACCCCGTCGTGATAAACCTGTGATAAAATAGACATCGGAAACATCCAATTCCAATGTCTGGTCCTTCAGGCGGAACACCTGATCCTCTATATCCCAAGCGTCTACTATGAAACGTAGTAGCTCAGGTTGTGCACGTAGGTAGGAAGTATGAAAGAATTTTTTGAGCCCGCAGTCTCTCAATGCAGTCATACAATCATCGTCTGCCAAAGCTAGGGCATCAACTTCGCTGTGCTCTCGTTCTTTCCATTCTACCACCATTTTTGGCAAGATCCTGCAAACAAAGGACAAATTTCAATCATTAGATAAATATTGAGATATAATTTGAAGGAAAATTGAAAGTTTAACGGTCCAATTTGGCACAAATTGAGATCGCGCCATTGGCGTGACTGTTTCTAAAACAGTTGCGCTAATGGCGCGGCCTCTATGTTAAATTTCTGCCATTGGCGCGGTCCCGTGCCAGAAACCCGCGCCAATGGCGCGGACCTAAAATTTTTTTAAATCTTCTTGTAGGAACCTAAAATGTGGATAAAAACTAGAAATAATGGAATAAAAATGAAGCTTAGGATGAGGCCTCTTACCTATTGCAGACGGCGACTCGTACTGTGTCCTGGATTGGTCACAATTAGCAGGTGAATTTTGCACTAGAAACCCTCCAACAGTGAACTCATAAGGTAAAAAGTGAAAAGTAAATTTGTTTTTTACTTTTTACTATTTATAGCACTATTTTAGCCCAAAAATACATTAGAAATGTTAATTTTAAGTATTTTTAGGGTATTTTCGTGTCAAAATAGACTTTACGCTGTTGGTCGAATGATGACAGGGTCTGGTGCAGTTCAAACGAGCGTCTTTTTAACTTTTTCAAGCTCGAAAAAACACAAGAAAATGTTACTTATGGTCCGCTTTCAGCTCTTTTCCTGACCTTTTAAAGCGGAAAAGATCGCCGAGTTGTCCCTCTTGGTTCGTTAAACGGTTAATAAGGGGCGGCCGTTTTAAGTTCTTTTATCGACCGTTAAAACATAAAAAGATTACCGGGTTTTTGTCGTTTCAAACTCGTTAATGGTTGCGAAACGACGTGATTTTGATCCCTTTTTTACTTTTTCAGATCGAAATCACTACTCATGAAAAGTACTCCTCGGTCGTAATGATCGGGCGGTTCTTTCGGGTATCATTTTACACTTTTTCGAACCCGAGAGACACAACTTTACGAAAAAGGACCTCTAGAGTTTTCTTTTCCGTGTCTTTTTCAAACTCTCTAAACATGAAAAAGATTCTGAGTTTTACCTATGTTGGACTCGTTAAACCCTGACGACATTGGACTCGTCATTATGACGAAACTTGAGCTTCTCCTCCCTAGGGCTCATTAAACTTTTACTAGGTTGGATTCGACCGAAGGTCGAAATTACACCACAAGCATATGCTATCCCCATCATGCTTGTTAAAAATAATTGGGGTACTCGCCAGAAATGGCGGGGAAAAAGAAAATTTTGGAACCGTAATTATAGTCGTGTCGGCAGTATGTCGCTCTTGAACATGGCACTTTTCTTCTTTCGTGTCAGGGTGGGGATATCTCACTTCGTTTTCACTTGCCTCCGTGGGTTCGAGTGATCCTATTTGACCTCTCATTTTCTCATTGCCACGTCATCATGACCTCTGATCCATTGACGTCAAATACTGCCAACTCCACTGTCGTGCCGCCGATATGTTCAAAGAGAAGTTGACCTCTGAAGAAACCGCCTCCGCTTGATAGTTCATAAATCTTACTTCACAACATTGTCTCTCCCGTCTCGTGTCGATGATGTGGGAAACATTATGGCCCACCTTCGACAAAGATCACTTCCTGTCGACTTCAGCTCATTATCTAGGAAAGTGACCTAGAGACTCCCTTCTGGTACCTTGGAGCCTGCATGCCTCAATGGCAGGCTTCGTATTCGACACGAGGTTTTCGTCATTGGCCTCCGATCGGATGACTCTACGGGTGTTCGACATCGGCTCATTCATTCACACACCATAGACTGTACCTATAGTACCTTGAGGACCATTGCCATTACTGGTGGTACCTCTCGCGCCTGTTAACAGCTTTCATTATTGGCTAGTAATCAGACGATGTTCATGCATGTTCGACTTCAGCTTACATTTTCGCATGCTTGAACTTGTACTTGTGTTCGGGTCGAGGTGGAGCGCAAGACCCTGGATTGTGTCTGTT
>APFE031103503.1:83767-114332 GCA_000404065.3 Pinus taeda | reverse complement strand
AACACAAGATTTACCTTGGGAAAACCCACTTGTGGGAAAATCCAAACAACCTGTTCCTTGGAGAAATTATTTAGTTCAACAAGCGATACACCTAATTCTACTAGCCAATATGATGGTCAAACTGACCAAAAATATAATGGTCAAACCTAGTCAAACTTCCTTCTTGTCAAGTCCAAAAAACTCAACCTTGTCTAATCTTCTTAGGCCAAATTTTGACCTCCCAAAACTACCCATAAATTTGGCCCTCTTGCCCAGAATATGTTGCCCAAAATTTCAGCCATGCTGCCTAGAAACTGTTGCCTAGAAGTTTGACTTGCTACCCAGAATATAGCCAAAAACTCACACATGTGAAGCCAAAGAGAAATAGAGAATATTCTTGAGATGTCTTTGTCCTTCTCCTTCTCCTTCTCTTGGATGCCCAAAAGATGCTTTGTTGTGTGAGTTATCAAACTGTGCCTTGTGGAGGACGTCGAATACCTTATATATAGTGTTCTTCTTGGCTTAAATGGGTGTCTCTTCACTAGCTCTGACTTGAATTTAAGGAGGGTTTCCTTGAAAAGTTTGAATCCAAAACTTAAATATAAAAATTTGAAATTTTCTCTTTCGAAACAAACATGAAGAACATGCCTTATATTAATAATTTCATGGGATAATCAATAAAATGACATGAAGAACATGCCTTATATTTTCATTATATATATATGTCAAGGGATTAAATATTAATTATGAATTTTGACCATAGCTACAAAATTCAAGAGACTCCTAGTGTATAAAAAAATTATCTTGTACTTTTCTATTATTCCACCTGGATCCTGAACTTTGTGTTATTTATGTTCTCTTTCTTTTATGTTTTGATGCTTTGTTGTTGTTTGCGCTTTTCCAAGATCCCATACTTTGCTTTCTTTCTATTCATTTCCTTGCTTTTAGTCAAATGATTCTTGCAACTAATTTTCAGCTTCATCCTTTGACTTTCCCATTGTTTCAAAACTTTTCCAATGTCCCTTTTGTCCTCAACTTCTTCAACTATGGAAGTTTTTGGACATTCTCGGATGCTCCTTATACTGACTTGAATTATTTTTGTAACTTAAGTGTAGTTTTCATCAATATTAGGATTTTCTAAACATTATTCTAGAAACTTTAACTCTTCCTCAAGATATGTTGTCTCTTATGTTGTCTCTTTTATTCCATGTGTTGGAACCTTCTTGATTATAGCGTCTTTTATGCCTCATGAGTTAATTTTTCATTCTCTTTCATGACAACGTCTTGTAGCTATATATATTCATAACCTACATAACTTCCACACACACACACAAATCCTTAGTTTCAATATCATGAGACTCCTTTGTGTCTATTAATTCCTTTGGCATCTGTTCTTTATGTTGGTCTAAATCATTCCAACACTCCATAAGACTTTCTTCAAAATTTTCATTGCCTTCTCTAAGCATTTCTTCCTGATCTAGTTCACAACAATGTAAACTCCTTCTTCTTTCATGGATCTCTTTTATTTTTTCCTCTATTTTAACCCATAATTTCACGCTACATATCACTTTCCTTGCATACAATTTCAAAATTGGCAATTTAACTCTTTTTCTAAGCTTCCAACCATGATTCAAGTTCTCTCTTAGTAGCTCCCTCAAAATACTCAATCTCTCCTTTATCTCAACCATCTCTTTCTCTTTGCCCAATCCATTGTTCCTGGAATCTTATTTCATTAAAATATTCATTTTACTATTCATGTTCTTTTGCAATCTATTATGTATCTTTTTTTTAATTTTAATGTGTTCACTACGCTTCCACTATGCTACTCAAGTACTAAGACTTTTAAAATTGTGCCAAATTTATTTTCCCTTTAAGTCTACACTCTTTGTACCATGCAACTTAAATTCTTGACTTTATCAATAATTTCAACATGATTCCCAAGCTTAAAAAAAGACAAAAATGATTTTAATACCACATGCTTTATTTTACCAATCGTAAGGCTCATATATAGCCTTAATAACTTTAACATAAACTTTGAGACATCATCGTGAGGCTCTACCATGAACATTCCTCACTCACCATGAAATGGAACATATTACCATGATTTTAACTTAAATTATTCCTATATGAGGCTTCTTCCATGCATGAACTCATATTGCATTTGGAAAGGAATACTATGAACCTTCAAACAACTACACTATTCAAGTATACTTAATATGCAAATCCATGCATGAACTCTTATTGCATTTGGTAAGGAATATTATGAACTTTCAAACAACCTCAGTATTTAAACGTACCTAATATGCAAATCATTTGAGATCAATGCACATTACACTAGCTCCATATTAAGAATTTTGAAAGATTTTAATACTTACCAATAGAATTCTTTTTGACCTTCTCGATAATATCTCTAATAAATTGTTAGATTGTATTGGGGTTCCTCTCCACAAGCATCAACTTGAAAATTATTATGATTATTGATTCTTCCAACTACATCTCTAAATAAAACAAATAAAATAAAAAAATAAATAAAATTTGGTTCTATGTTAATAATGATTCTAGAATTAGCATGTCACACCATGAACAACAATTCCATGGTTAAAATGCCACATAATAAACCTCCACATTATTGATTTTGGTTTGTTTAATGCATTTTTTTCCTTTTTATCCCACAAGATACAAAATACCTATGAATCCACCTATGTTGACATTTAATCATCAACTAATGGAATGGCACACAAAACATGAAATTTTCATGAGTTGCATGCTACACTTTGACATGTTTATGGACTTCACATTTTCATTGGTGGCTCCTTCAAATAACAAGTTCTTCTTACAAGCATTTCTCTTTGAAGCTAGTAAGTTCTTCTTAGAAGCATTTCACTTTGTTGCTAGCCCTACTGTTACGCAGTAATTTGTCACCGTTGGTCACCATCCTTGTTACCCCCGCTATCACACACTGGAGGACACATTTACGGACCTGTGACCAGTGACACAACTTGAAAACACTTGCATTGGAGTCTCCTAAGTATGAACTTCAATATCCCTGAAGACACCTTTTGAAGATCAGCCCTAAAAAATACCCTTTTTTCATTAGCGCGGGTCCACAATGTCTAACCCGCGCCAATGGCTCAGTTCCTCCAAAGAGGGCGCGCCCATGGACGCGCTGTCACAGAACAAAGCCCGTGCCACCCAAAATTGGTCATGATTTTTGGCCAACGCGCACTGAAGTGTTTTTTCCTCCATTACTCATGCAGTTCTCTGGGGAAAAATCCCATGGAAGTGATCAAGTGTCGTCTTTTTCATCCATGACAACTCAGTCCAAAGGCCATTCTGGGACAATGCCAAATCTTCAGCAAGTGTCTGGATACAATGAATTCATCCTCCTCCTCCATCTATAAATAACTATCACCCTGCATTGAACCAACTAGTTTTGAGTTTTTGCAAGAGCTAAGGTGAGCTGAGATTATGCTGGATTGATAGTAAGAGCTGAGAGAGGAGTTATGCTGCTGGAATGTTGAGAGAGGAAGTGACTTTGCAAGGCATGTTTAGCTGCTGACCCAATTGGAGGAGATTTCAACATCAAGCCTATTTGGTTGTAATTCTTCTCTTCTTTTATTGAATAATGAATGACTGTCATTATGGTTCCACTCACATATTCTTCTGATGATATTTGAGTTATATCCTGCTTGACTGATATATAATTGCATGATATTGGGTTTTACGCTTGTGTTGGATTGTTATTTGTTTGTGCAGGTGTCCATGCGTGGAACGCAAGGATAGTGACCGGCCAAAGCTGAAGGACAGAAGCGACGTTTCTTCCAAGACAAATACCGTTGGATTCCAGGTAGGTCTCTCTGATCAACCTTTAAATTATGCAATTAGGAACTTGCATGCAGCGTGTATGATTGTTGCTAGACCCCTGTCGGGCTAGTGGGATCGCCTCTATCCGCAGAGGGGATTTACCGACCTCAACAGGGACTTTAAAGGATAACATCCAACATGAGGTTCACCTTTGGTAACCTGATTCATTAGAGAAGGCATTCAGGTTGGCAAGAAAAATGGAAAGAAAAATTATGGCAACAAGGAAGCCTACCACTCACAACTATAAATATGGAAGTGTTTTTGCCCCTAGCCTTCCACAACCTACAAGGTTGACACCACAACAATTGGAAGAAAAAAGAGAAAAATGGATTTGTTATAGTTGTGATAGAAAATACGCTAAAGGTCATAAGTGTGCTGAGAAGAAATTATTTTACATAGATTGTGAAGAGGAGGAAGAAAAATGAACAAGAAACGTCAAAAGAAGAGGATATACACCATGAACCAACCCTAGAGAAAGAAGAAATGAATCCAACCATATCTTGTAATTCATTGGTCAAAATTACCACTCCTCAAACTATCAAGATAGAAGGATATATCAAGAAGAAAAAGGCAATATTGTTGATTGATTTGGGAAGTACCCATAATTTTATTCATTGTAAGATAGCCAAGGAATTGAATTGATTCCTGTATCCCGCACCAAAGTGTCAAGTGATGGTTGCAAGTGGAGGAACCATAAATTGTTCTGGAAAGTTCCATAACATCAAGATATCCATGGGAGAATATGTATTGAATAGCCAAATGCTTTCCATTCCAATGGGTGGTGTTGATGTTGTATTAGGAGTCCAATGGCTATAATCCTTGGGTACAATAGTTTTTAATTTTCAAGAACTTTTCATGAAATTTTCTTTGAAAGGAAAGGAATTTGAATTGAGGGGTATCATAGGGAATCTGAGAAAGATAATCAACTCTAAGCTTCAATTGGTACTATGGCATACAAATTGAAGCTTCCTGCAGCTTCCTAAGTGCATCTAGTTTTCCATGTTTCATGCTTAACGAAGGTTATAGGTGACAAGCTCCTAGTTCAGACAATATTTCCAGAACTTGACAAGGAAGGAAAAATCATATTGGAACCTGAAGCAGTCATAGAAACAAGAACTCGACAGCTATGAAATCGATCAATTTCGGAGTATCTCATCAAGTGGAAGAACTTACCTTCTGAAGATTTCCACATGGAAGATGAAGAATTTTATACAGAAGCATCCAAAACTACTCAAGCATTAAGAACAACACTTTTTTTGAAGGATAGGGGCATGTTAGGTCCCTATAAATCTAGTGATTCCCCCATTACTATTGTCATTGTAGCCCTTATTTGTATTATTGTGCCCTATTGTCCCTATATTGTTATTATTGTGCCCCATAGAAGCCCACTATTGTTATTTTTGTGCCCTTATATTATTATTGTTATGTCAACTTTGATTATATTGTGACCCTTAGACTCCTATATATAGAAAGGATGTTTTTTCATTTGTATCATCCTAGAATTTTTCATTTGTGTAATGTAAAGGAGGTTTCCCCCTGGAAGAGGCTGATTTTCAAGTCGTGATCTATCTTTTCTATCTTTTTGTGAGTTGGTTTCATAACATCTTGTCTTATTCGTGTTCCTGCGCCTTAATTAGCCATAATTTTCTCCCAAAAACCTACAATCAATGCATATTAGACCACTAGACATAACATCTTAATTAAAACATGCAAAGAATTATGATAAGAGTTTATTTTAGTAAGCTTGGAGGTGTATTAAGTTCCATATATTTTACCCAATGATGAGCCTCAACATCACCCCTACTGAAATTGTTGCTCATCCTCTGAGAAACTCAATCTATGTCCATGTCCTTCATTGCTTTGGTGGCTTCTCTGACATCCCATGCTTCTGTTGTAGTCTCTTCCTCTTATCTCTTCCCACTGCTTTATTTCTTCTTCTTCTTTCCTTCCTTCCAACATTCCCAAAAGCAATGGTGGACTGAGCCTCAAGACAATCCAATTGACTTTGAGTCTTTGTATTGCGTGTTTATACATTTGGTTCTATTTAGTGCCTCTCTCATTCTATTAGGAAATGATATTCTCTGATTTTTAGGTTGTAAGGAAAGGTGTTCCATCTCCTTTGGAAAGCTTGATGGTATTCATCTCCTAGATATCTGAGCATGTCTTCAAAGTGTGTGACTTCCTGTTCTTGTACAACAAGGTACCTTGGTGCAAGCTTGGGATCATTTGTAATGAGGTTGTGGGTGCTAATGATAGCCATTGGGTTAGATTGTTCTGCTTTGATCATAAGGGGTTATGCCTCTTCTTTTTCTATTACCTTTTTCATCTTTGTAGCTCTTGCCTCCTCATGATTCATCCAAGATGCTAAGGCCATCAATTGCAAGTCCCATAGCTTTCAATTTGGGTCCCACATATTTAAACCCGTCAAGGCCAAATTGTGTAGGTAAAACTCAAATATCTTTTCTCTATCTTCCAAGATGCTTTGATCACATATATTAATGAATTGTCTATAGTCTTGGAAGGTCATAGTTACTCTTTGTGATAGGGTCTTTATCTAAAATTGTAGCCATTATTCCTTGAGGTACAAGGCATAAGACTTTGCTAGCATCCTACACTGGATTGCCTCCCTGGACAAACTAGCCATAGTTTCCAATTGGATTTCCCTTTCTTATAGCTTCTCCCTTAGCCATGTGTTCTCAACCTCTAACTGAGATTTCATCATTGCTTCTTGTTGAGCTCCAAAACTGCCCTTTCCTTAGCAACTTTTCTCATCCACTCTTCTTTGCTTTTCCATGAAAAATGCATCCTTATCAACAAGCACCATTATAGATTGCCTCAAGGAGAACATTTTAGTGATTTACATGTTATACTTTTATGTTTGTTGTTTGAATAAGTTTTTGTCTTTTAGCTACGGAATGCAGCCACATTTTGCAGCTAATCAGATGTTTCGTAGCTACTTCCACGCTTTTACAAGTTCCAAGTGTCAAGAGCGAAAAATGACTACATGGGCAACTTGGAAAACATTAGGGCATGGATCGTGTCCATTAACCTAGCCTAGGTCGACAAGGAAGACTCCGGTCAAGGGGAAGTCAAACATAGAAACCTAAGGAAAACAAGACTCTATTTTGTACACGTTTCTCAGTGATGGGATCCGAAGCAGTTTCTTGAGGCCACAGCCTTCATCAGCCACTTTTGCAAACTGAATCCAACAACCATTACCTTAGATTTATGTCTCCAAGCAACCAAAGAAGATAATTTCGTATGCTTGTCTACCTGTGTGTTTTGTTGTAGCTTATTTTTCTCCTTAAAATAGTTGTATAATTTCTCTATAAATACCTGTGTGAAGAACGCAGAACCAGTTCAATTTTGCTCATGTGTAAAGTTCAGAGTACCACTTTGTAATTTTGAGAACTCATTCTCTGTTTTTAATATGAAGACTGTGTGTTTCATGGATACCTGAAAGCGTTTTTTGGAGTGTTGATTAAGTACATTTAACCTCAGTAGTTGCAAAGGGCCCCTGCGCTGGCTAAGGTTACATTTCATTTTTGTTTTGTCTTTCATAGTTGAACTGTAAATTCACTGTGTTTTTCCATGATGTTTATAACCATTTTCTAACTTTGCTCATAATGCAGTTTGTGTCATCTTCTTACTAACGCAGAATAGTTTTATTTCAGTACAGTATAGTTCTTTTGTTCATTTATTTTTAATTTCTTATCAGTAGCTTTAAGTTGAGTTCAATAGTGTAGAGTAATTTATTTCATTTGTTGTTCTTTAGTCTTTAGTTAAAACTGATCAATGTCATTACTGTTTTGTCATTTCATTACTAGTTTAGTGACTCATATTGTAAGTGAATATTTATAAAAATCCCTTCTAGTGGATAGTTCATCTTAAACCAAGTGGTTGGATATTTCATTTATGTAATGAGTCTTTTCCTGCATTTTTGTATTTACTTTCTATTAGAATGATGAAATACGAAATTCCTCAAAATGTTATCACAAGGAGGTTGTTCTCCCGAAATTGTGTAGTAAAGTAACAAAGCACTTCATCTAGTTTCCATATTAGATTAGTTGTAATTTCATTTGCAGTCTTAGCATTTCATTTAGCTTTGTTACAATTTAATTTTCAGTTTTTCATTAAGTTTTGATTCTACCATAGACTAATCAGTAGTTGTAATCTCACTTTCAGTATTTCATAATAGATAGTTACAATTTCACTTTCAAGTCCTTTTAGTTCATGATTTGGAACAATAATAAGAGCATGAATAGAAACTCTGTTTTCATTTTCTTGGTTAAACTTGAATTCCAAATCTGGCTTAAGCACTTTTAGTCCTCATTTCTTTTCAATAGATTCTTAGTAGCAATAGATTTGAGATTTTGTTAAGTACATTGCAAAACTTTAGGAATTAAAGGATCAAACCCCAAAACAACATAAAACTCAAAAACAGTGAGGTAAGGAGGGCCATCTAACACATATAGTGCACTACATTTCATCACTTTACGATACCCAGATTGATAATTTATGTAGAGCAATTTAGGACACTAAATTGACCAAAAAAATTTGCGCCATTGCCAGGGAAGTGTAACTAGGTAGCCTTATCTCTTACATTCATAAAAAAAAAAAAAAACAAAACAAAACAATGACATGCATAGAGAAAGAGACTCTATGGATAGATTTATAGCTAGGGGCAGAAGTTCGATTCCTACAACTCCACCTACTCCACCAAGAGTTAGAAAAGACACACCTCCATCCCAAACTCATACTCCCAACCATAGGATTCTTTGAATTCAAGGGGTAGAAACTCAATCAGAAAATTCTCCTACAGCATCTACCAAAATAGACCTAGGAGAGAAAAAATTTGAAACTCTAATAGTAGGGATAGCTTTTTTCACCTCCACGAGGGAGCCTATTGCAGTTGAAGAATTAGGAATACCTGGTGAGGAAGAAGAAGTAGAAACTCTCTCTCATAATCCATTAATAGAAGAACCAGAGGAAGAGGGAATAACATTACAGGTTGAGCCCTATACTGACTCTGAAGAAACTATAATGGCAAAAGAAGAACAAGATGGAGAATTCTCACTGTTTGGAAGAGAGGGTAGAGGGAGAGGTAGAGGAAACAATGGAGGAGGAAGAGGTAACAATGGAGGAGGTAGAGGAAATAGGGAAGTAGATAACTCATTTGGATTCCCTATAGTGGATGAGGAAACGCATACCACAATGAAAAACATCTCACCATCTATCCTCCCAAATTTTTATGGGTTGAGAAGTGAGGACCTTGAAACATTGTTGTTTGAGTTTGAAGTCTTGTGCAAAACATATGACTATTTAGAAGACTCTTAAAAACTCAAATTGTTTCCCTCAACACTAAAAGGGTCTGCTTTGAAATGGTTCATGGGGTTAGTCACTCAATCCATTAGAACATGTAATGACATGAAACATGCATTTTTGGATAGATACTTGGATTATTGATGCCTACCAATCATAAAGATGAGGTGTTCAAAATGATGAAAAAAGAGGATGAAAACTTAGAGGATTTGCTTGAGAGATTCAACTATAATTTGAAAAGAGCAAAGATGAACAATTTAGATGAAGAAACTTTGAAAGCTCTTTTGTTAAAGGCCATTAGAGATGAATGGATAGATATCCTTAACATGATGGGGAAGGGAGATATCTCTCAACTTCCATTGAGTGACATAAAAGAACTATGTGTTCATCTCTCAAGATGGAAATCTAAAAAAGGAAAAGGGCCGAGAGATCCTTCTCTTGTTAGAGCAAACAAATCTGCAACTGGATCTGTAAGTAGGGCAGAAATTGGCAATATGCTTGATGAGTTTAAAACTGACATTGTAGGGAGCTTTAGTGAGTAGCTAGACACCCTTAAAATTCAAAACAAGCAGAAAACAAAGGCTGATTCTTTAGCTATTTTTTGTCCAAAATGCATAAAGAAACACGCTCTAAGGGAATTCCCTTTAGATGCAAAACTTGTAGAAACTTGTATGATTTGTTCAGAAAGTCATGAGACCAAGGATTGTCCTTAAATCCCAAGTCTTAAGGCTATCTTTCAAGAGGAAATAGTCCCAAATCTTGTAGAATCTCTTTGTTTTGTTGCAAGAAGACCTTGGTAGGAGCCACAAAATCAAGGATTTAACAATCCAATGTATCTTCAACCCCCACCAACCTGGAATTCTTGGCAGCAACCTTGGCCTCAACCTCAATCTCAGTATCAATCTCAACCATGGGCGCAAGGGGTACAAAATCCTTATGGGAGATTTTCCCAATATTACCAATATCCTCCATCTTATCAGAATTATCCTCCCCCACAAAATTAGCCACAACTTCCAAATCAACATTCTCAACTTTCATTGCCATTTCCACAACAAAGTCAAAATCCTCAACTCGTACTGCCATTTCAAATGAAACCAAATTAGATACCTACCTAACCATTACCAAACCCCAATAATAAAAACCCTCATAATGCTTACATGGTAGAAGGACAACAATTTCCAACTTACATGATTACTCCTCTAAATATTAATGGTGTTCAACTTAGATCTGGTAGGATATTAGAAAAGGAAAAACCTTCTATAGTTATTCAAGAACAAGACACTCTTGAGGAGGATTCTCTGAAAGTCAATAAAAGTTTTGAGGGAACATCCCTCCAAAACCAAAACATTGAAAAAGAAAAACAAAAAGAATCAATAAACATACCTCCTATCATTGAGAAACCAACATCTACTTCTACACCTCCTTTTCCTAAGAGATTACAAATTGATAGAGGGGTAGAAAAACAGATATTGTTGCCCAATTATGATTTTCTAGATGGATTGAAGAATGTTTGTATCAAAATTCCTTTGTTACAAGCCATTAGAGAAATTCCAATTCTAGCCAAGATAATAAAGGAGTTGAGCATCAAAAGACCAGGAAGAAAACCAAGAGAAACAAAAGGAATTCACTTGGTAGGAAAGATAGTAGACATCATGATGGGAAAGATTGCCATGCAAAAATATGTGGATCCAGGAAGTCCAATTGTCAAGACACATATAGATGGAATTGAAATTCCAAACACATTGATTGAATTAGGGGCAGCAATAAACATTATGAGTAGACAAACTATGGAGCAGCTTAAACTTCCTAACCTTCTTTACACACCTACCTTACTGCAACTTGCAGATAGATCAATAATCAAACCAGATGGTATGCTAGAAGATATTTCAGTATCCTTAGATTCTTGGGAATATCCTATTGATTTCATGATTTTAACTCCCAAGAATAATCTAGGAGGACACTCACTCATATTAGGAAGACCTTGCTTGGCCACAGCTGATGCTTTTATTAGTTGTAGATCTGGTGACATGTATATTTCTGATGGTAATTCAACAAAGAAATTTAATTTGTATCCTCCAGCAAAATCAATCACAAAAATAGATGACAAGGAATGGTTTGATGATGAAGATGATATTCAGCGTCTCTTTAACCATGTCAGAAATTAGTGAAGATAGTCAAATTTTGAACACATTGGAAAATTTTGAAACATCTTCAGGAATATGATCATGCACAATTTCAAGAAAAATATAATGTTGAATACTTGTCATCTAGGCAGATGTATCTCTATTCTATGGAAGAGTTTGGTAGTTCTACAATTGAAATTTTTCCAGGTAGGACATTGAACATAAACAAAAACTTGGAGAAACTACAACAAGAAGAGCTAACCAAAATATTACAAAAACATTATGCTTCATTTGCATGGGAGTACACCGACATGAAAGGTATTGATCCTAAGACTTGTATCCATCATATCTATATTGAGGAAAACAGTAGACCAATCAAACAACCTCTGAGAAGGATGAATCCAAATCTTAGGGAAATTGAGAAAGAAGAGCTCCAAAAATTACTCAATGTAAACTCCATTTACCCAATTTTAAATAGCTAATGGGTTTCTCCTTTGGTAATTGTGCCTAAAAAGAATGGTAAATGGAGGGTGTGCATTGATTACCGAGAATTGAATAAAGTAACCTTGAAAGATCACTTTCCATTGCCCTTTATAGATCAAGTATTAGATACATTAGCAGGTAAAAAGTATTTCTCATTCTTGGATGGTTTTAGTGGTTATAATCAAATTCATGTAGCACCTGAGGATCAGGATAAAACCACATTTACTTGTCCAAGGGTAACTTTTTCCTACCGAGTGCTTCCTTTTGGGTTATGTAATGCACTTGCAACATTCCAAAGAGCAATACTAGGAATTGTTTCTGATCTAATACATGATTTTGTAGAGGTATATATGGATGATTTTACAGTCTATGAAAACACATTTGAAGAAGCTTTGGAGAATTTGGAAAAAGTCCTTAAAATATGTAAAGAAACAAACCTTTCACTAAGCCATGAAAAATGCTTTATGATGTTTACAGAAGGTATTGTTTTAGGACATCACATTTCAGGAGAAGGGATTAAAGTTGACAAATCTAAAGTTGAAGTCACCTCTAAGTTATCAATTCCAAGTTGCCAAAAGGATGTTAGAAGTTTTCTAGGATTTATAGGATATTATAGAAGATTTATAGAAAACTTCACTAAAATAACATCTCCACTCTTCAAACTACTTACAAAAGACTGTGAATTCAAGTGGAATCCTGATTGCCAACTAGCATTTGAAACCTTGAAAGTAAAAATATCTAAAGCACCTATCTTAAGAGGACCAAATTGGAAACTTCCTTTCCATATTTCTATAAATGCTTCAGATACAGCTTTGGGAGCGATATTGGGACAAAAAAATTTGATTCCTTATGCCATTTACTATACAAATAAGAGTTTGACTCCCACTAAGTTGAACTATACTGTGACTGAAAAAGAATTCTTAGCTGTTGTTCATGCAATTAACAAGTTTAGACACTATATAACAGGCTATGAAACCTTTGTTCAAACAGATCACTCTGCAATTATATATTTGATGAATAAACCTATTAGTAATGGCAGATTTACAAGATGGCCTTTACTTTTGCCAGAATTCAACATTATTGTGCTAGATAGACCTGGAAAACAAAACACAGTTGTTGATTCCTTTTCCAGGATTCAGAATATCAAAGAAGACTCTCCAGTTGAAGATAAGTTTCCTGATGAATATCTCTAACTACTCAAACTCCTTGGTTTGTATATGTTTCTAATTACTTGGTTACAGGGAAGTTACCTTCACATTTGTTTCCTAGAGAGAAAAGGAAGATTATTCAAGAAAGTGCAAGTTATTCATGGATCACTAATGAATTATATAAAACAGGGCCAGATCTTCTGATCAGAAGGTGTGTTAGGGAAGATGAAATGCATAATATTCTCAAAGAATGTCATGATGAGCCATGTGGTGGACACTTTGCTGATAAGAGGACAGCCTATAAAATCCTTTCTTTAGGATATTATTGGCCATCCATCTTCAATGATGCTAAATAATATGTCGAGAGGTGCGACAGCTGCGAAAAGGTAGGGAAACCTACTTCTTCAAATGAAATGCCATTACAAACTCAAGTGCTTATCGAACCCTTTGAAAAATGGGCTTTAGACTTTATTGGAACAATTAATCCTCCATCTAAGTAGAAAAAGTATATATTGGTATGCACTGATTATGTCAACAAATGGGCAGAAGTCAAAGCATTACTTTTTGCTAACAAAAAATCTATAGTTAGTTTTCTTTTCGAGGATATTTTTACACGCTTTGGTGTTCCAAGAGAAATTATGACAGATCAGGGATCTCAATTCACATCCAACATGATGGAGAGGCTTATGGAGGAGTACAAAATCAAGCATAGGAAATCTACTCATTATCATCCACAAGCAAATGGTCAAGTGGAGTTTACAAATAAAGTGATTGAAGGAATCCTCACCAAGACTGTGCATCTACATCAAAGAGATTGGGAAAAAAAGCTTCCTGAAGCCTTATGGACCTATAGAACTACATGGAGGAACACAACGGGACATACACCCTATGAACTTGTTTATGGGAAACAAGTCTTATTCCCTATAGAGTTCCAAGTCAAAACTTTCAAGATGGCAGTCCAGTTGGGGATGGATTTATCAGAGGCTCAAAAGCATAGACTAGAGCAATTGAATGAACTTGTTGAAATCAAACAAGAGTTTGTTCAAAGAACTGGTCTAGTTCAACAATAGAGGGCTAAATGGCATGACAAATACATCAAGAACAAGAGGTTTCAAGAGGGAGATTGGGCACTGTTATTTGATTCAAAGTTTAAATATTTTCAAGGGAATTTTCAAACTCATTGGCTTGGGCCATATGAGATTGAAAAAGTTTTCAGTAATGGAGTAGTAAGGATTAGAACAATAGATGAAAGTCAAACTCCTCTCCTTGTAAATGGTCATAGATTGAAAATTTATCAAAAACCAATCTCACATGAGGAGTTCATCAAGATCTTTCAGAACAATTTTGAAATGAAGTTGGTGAAGAAGAATCCTTCTACTCCACCAACTTAGTCTTTGTTTTTCCTATCTTAAAAAATAAAAATAAAAATAAAAAAATAAATTGTATAAAGTTGAAAACCAATCACTGATTGACATGCTTATAAAGAAAATACAGGGTGAAAATCAGAATACTCTGATACCCTATATTTCCCATTTCTTTTTCTGAAAAATAGTGACTCATTATGCATTCTGCAAAATTCATTGTCTCATCTCATTTCATTCTGTTTTACTTTTACAGTTTCACTTCACTCCATTGCCATATATCACCAATAGATTTTTCCTTTTTTAGCATTTCTTTCATCTCCATTTTTCATTTATCATTTGTCATATTTTCATTCATATAGCCATTTCCATTTCATTCATTCATAAGTCATATTTTACTCTCTGTTTTACATTCTGTAGTTGTTTCCACATTCTACAGTTCTCATTCTGTAGTTGATCCTGTTCTGCAGTGAATCTGATTCTGTAGCAACAGTTTGATTATCAGTCCAAGCACAAAGAGGCCAATTCATAATAAAATCTTATATGCAGGAAATTGAAGAGAAGATAACTTTGAAGACCAATCAAGCACCTGTGGAAGAAAACATCAAAATACTAGCAAGAGGAAGGTAAGGTTCCAAAGGTAAAAGCAAAACTTATTTCAAAAAGCAATACAAAAACATAAGTTTGTATAACTTGTATGATCATATGTCTCCTTGATTAATCATTATGGGATTTGACTGCCACAATTACTCCGCAATACCTTCCGTCTTCAATGCCGAACGGTCCAATGATGCCTCCATAACTAATCTTCGTTTTTAACTCCATGGCTTGTACTTAACCAGACTTCTACAGCCACACCTGTTAACGGTTAGATTAGCGACATGACCTATCTATGTATGAATCTTCAAATCCTGATTATTCATTTATTACACTAAGCTTTCTCTCATACTTACGTAGTCTTTTTGTGCATATAGTCACTTTGTTTTCATATTCTTTGTGTATATCAATCACTCTGTTTTTCACACAGTTTACGTGTATAACTACTCTGTTTCCATAAATTCTATATCTACAGTCATTTTGTTTCATATTTACCATCATTTTTTTCACGGTCATTCTACTTCCATATACTCTGTCATTTCGTTTCTATATACATAGTCCATAGTCCTCTTTATGCATTCATTCCATTTTTCAGATGGTGAGGGGAATTTTGGAGTAGCCGAAAATAGAAGTGATGGGGCTCATTGTGAGAACTGAACTGATAGGGGTGAAGTACATGGAGGGTTATCCACAGCTGAAAGGAATGTTACAGAAGGCTGGTTGGTTAAGTTTTATTGAAAAATTCAATGGTTACCATAAGGAAATCACCAAATCCTTTGCCAGGTCATTTGATGGAATGGATGTGGAAATAGGTGACATCAAATTTGTAGTTACCAAGTCCTTTATAGCTGAAGCAACAGAACTCCCAAGGCTAGGAGAAAGGTGGTTTAAGAACAAAGAGTTTCATGATGAATCCTGGAAGGTCATTCTTAAAAATCCAGGTATGGACACTTCAGTTTTTAGAAAAGGGATTCCAATCTCTGCACTTAAAAACAAATGGAGTAGCATGTTGTTAATTTTTCAAAAGTTTATTACATGTGAAGGGAGGTTTGGTTCTATGTATGTATATCACATACGACTGTTAATGAATTTTCTAGAAGATGGAACCTTCAATCTACCATTTTTCCTATTGAATAGTCTGAGAAGAATGGCAACTAATGTTCAAAAGAAAGTTGAGTCAATAGAAACCACTCTATATCACCATGGACTAGTGAATATTTTAGTTGAATTTCATTTGAGAAGTGTAGGGGACACATGGGAGGACTTTTTGGTAAGGAAATTCTTCCAAGATGCTCCAGAATTTCCTGAGGGAAGTCCTGTAAAAAGAAGTAGGAGAAGGAAGACCAATCTCACCATTTAAAACACCCCTGAAACTTCAGCACAGAAAAACAATGAAGAAGAGCCAATCTCCGAGAAATTAATAGAGATACAAAAGCAAACTAAGCAGAGGAGAAAAATGAAAGAAAAGGTTGAAGAAATCCACAAGGATATTCCTGAACCTTCATCACCTAAGGAGGATGAACAGCTGCTTTTTGAGAGACTAATCAAAATCAGAGAACAAATCAATAAAGATAAGGAGAAAGGAAAAAGGGAAAAGGAAACAGGTTATAGAAGAAGAGATCATAGGCTCCCAAAACTTGAGGAGGAGTTCTAGACTCCGGGACAAAGTGAAGAAAGTGAAATTAAAAGAGACCCACTTTATAGATTTGGAGGAAGAAACTCGAGCTCAGTCCCTTGAAAATAATCCATATGAGCAAAGCCCACAGAACTCTCCTCCACATAACTTTGAAGGAAGCCCAAGAAGAGTTTCTCCTGGCATTGATCTAGTCCAACAGCAAATCTATAACTACATAGAGTCATTGGAGAAAAAGAGTACATTAGTAAACCCAGGGACTTCAGCTAATCCAGAGTAGCCTGCCACCTCACAAGAAACTTTAACTAGCTCACTTAAACAAGAGATCTATGAGCTAGAAGTTCTGAATAGGCACATCCAAAGAGAAAATGAAGCCTTAAAATAATAAAACAAGTTGGATAAGATTATCCATGATAACACTATGCTTCACTTGGGTTTATGGCACAAGAAGAACAAAAAACTAAAAAGGAAGATAAGAAGCTAAACAGGGCACTTATTAACCTCAAGTATAGATTTCTCATGAGGAAGCTAAGGATGGAAGTTGGTGCAAAGAAAGGCAAGAAGAGGAAGTTGGATGTTTTGGCTGAAGTATCAGAACAAATGTAGTAGAAGGAGGAAGTTCATAATTTTGATTGCATGGGGACATGCAATATTCTTGCAGTGGGGGTATGTTGAGCTCCAAAACTGCCCTTTCCTTAGCAACTTTTCTCATCCATTCTTCTTTGCTTTTCCATGAAAAATGCATCCTTATCATCAATCACCATTATAAATTGCCTCAAGGAGAACATTTTAGTGATTTACATGTTATACTTTTATGTTTGATGTTTGAATAAGTTTTTGTCTTTTAGCTACGGAATGCAGCCACATTCTATAGCTAACCCACTGTTCCGTAGCTACTTCCACACTTTTACAGGTTCCAGTTGTTAAGAGGGAAAAATGACTACATGGGCAACATGGAAAACATCAGGGCATGGATCGTGTCCTATTCACCTGGCCCATGTCAACAAGGAAGGCTTCGGTCAAAGGGAAGTCAAATATAGAAACCTAAGGCAAACAAGACTCTATTTTGTACATGTTTCTCAGTGATGGGATCCGAAGTAGTTTCTTGAGGCCACGGACTTCATCAGCCACTTGTGCAAATGAAATCCAATAGCCATTACCTTAGATTTATGTCTCCAAGCAACCAAAGAAGAGAATTTTGTATGCTTGTCTGCCTATGTGTTTTTTTGTAGCTTATTTTTCTCCTTAAAACAATTGTATAATTTCTCTATAAATACTTGTGTGAAGAACGCAAAACTAGTTTGATTTTGCTCATGTGTTAAGTTCAAATTACCACTTTGTAATTTTGGGAACTCGTTCTCTGTTTTTTAATATGAAGACTGTGTGTTTCATGGATACCTGAAAGCATTTGTTGGAGTGTTAATTAAATACATTTAACCTCAGTAGTTGCAGAGGGCCCCTGCGCTAGCTAAGGTTACATTTCATTTTTTTTTTGTCTTTCATAGTTGAACTGTAAATTCACTGTGTTTTTCCATGATGTTTATAACCATTTTCTAACTTTGTTCATAATGCAGTTTTTGTCATCTTCTTACTAATGCAGAATAGTTTTATTTCAGTACAATATAATTCTTTTGTTCATTTCTTTTCAGTTTCTTATCAGTGTCTTTAAGTTGAGTTCAGTAGTGTAGAGTAATTTATTTCATTTACTATTCTTTAGTCTTTAAGTCTTTAGTTAAAACTGATCAGTGTCATTACTGCTTTGTCATTTTATTACTAGTTTAGTAACTCATATTGTAAGTGAATATTTATAAAAATCCCTTCTGGTTGATGGTTCATCTTAAACCAAGTGGTTGGATATTTCATTTATGTAATGAGTCTTCTCCTGCATTTTTGTATTTACCTTCTATTAGAATGATGAAATATGAAAGTCCTCAAAATGTTATCACAAGGAGGTTGTTCTCCTGAAATTGTGTAGCAAAGTAACAAAGCAATTCATCTAGTTTCCATATTAGATTAGTTGCAATTTTATTTTCAGTCTTAGCATTTCATTTAGCTTTGTTACAATTTCATTTTCAGTTTTTCATTAAGTTTTGATTCTACCATAGACTAATCAGTAGTTGTAATCTCACTTTCAGTATTTCATAATAGATAGTTGCAATTTCACTTTTAAGTCCTTTTAGTTCATGATTTGGAACAATAATAAGAGTAGGAATAGAAACTTTGTTTTCATTTTCTTGGTTAAACTTTACTTCCAAATCTGGCTTAAAGCACTTTTAGTCCTCATTTCACTTCACTAGATTCTTAGTAGTAGTAGATTTAAGATTTTGTTAAGTACATTGCAAAACATTAGGAATTAAAGGATCAAACCCCCAAAACAACATAAAACTAAAAAAAAGTGAGGTAAGAAGGTCCATCTAGCACATATAGTGCACTACACTTCATCAGTTTACGATACCCAAATTGATAATTTATGTAGATCAATTTAGGACACTAAATTGACCAAACACTTCTCTATCTCTTATGCTACTCAGTTCTCTGCACAACTCCTGCAATTTCTCCTCCATGTGGCCGACATCCTATAACCCTTTTGATTTAGCAATTTTCATTCACCTGTGTGTCCTTGCCCTCTCTTTTTCAAGTTCAAAGAATAGGGGAATTGAAAACTTATGTGGTATCACCCTACCTCTTTCAATGAACCTATAGTAGGAGCTGAGGTTTGGGTGTGGGCTAGGTTCTTTCAATTCTTGTCCTTATTCCTTTGTTTCTTGTTGAGTAATTCCTTCCTGGTTCGTTTTCTATGTTTCATGTAGGTTTGACAGAGTTTCCTGTAGGTCTGACTGTGTCTCCTATAGGAGACCTTTTCCCTTTGATGACGTTGACCTTGTGACATGCCTCTTAACATAGGTGATTGGAGACTTGGGAGAAGCTTGTTTTGATGTTCCTTCTCCTTCATTTTTCTTTAGAGGGGATATCTTCTCTTGTTTCTTTGGTGAATCCTCAATGACAATTGGATTTTTGGTGGGGGTTTGAGGTCTCCCTTTTCTAATACTAGTGCTATTTCTTGTCATGAAGTACAGTGGGGTTTGTCTTTGTCTCTTCCCCTTTGATTTGATAGGTGTTCTTAGGGTAGTAAGAGTAGTTGTTGCCTCTTTTTCTGCAGGCTCTGGAGTCACCCCTCATGATTCTTCTTCCTCTCTATTTTGAGTTGCATACCTTTTTTCATCCTTCTGTCCTTTTTCCTCTTTTCCATTTTATTTCTCATCCTCTTCTTTGTCTCCTCTTTCCTCTTCTCTTTTTTCCTCTATTTCTTCACTCTTCTCATATGTTTCTTCTTTTGTTTCCTCCTCTGTCTCTTCCTCATTTTCCTCCTTTATTTCTTCTTCATTTTCCTCCTATGTTTCTTCTTAGTTTTCCTATTATGTTTCTTCTTCTCCCTCATTAGTAGTAGGGCTTCTATCATATTCAATAGCTTGAATTGCTCCTTCTACCTGCATGTCTATAAATGTTGTCCATGCAATATGGAATCTTAATTTTTGTAGAGCATCTTCAAGAATGATTTTGATCAACCCATGATGGGCTAGTTGCTAATGTTTTCCCTCTTGCACTTTGATGCTCATGTCTATCATGGATTGTAGAAGAAAATAGGGCATACTCAATCTGTTATGAGGAGGTGTGTTCTCCCCAAATCTCAGTTCTTGGAGGATTCTCGAGTGGTATCCATACACTACACTGTATCACCTTCACATGAAATATATTTGATGAGGTGGTAATTGAATTCATTTCAAGGGTATGGAATTCTCTCCCTTCTAACCCCATTTTTGTCCTCTATTGGTTATTCTCCTTCCAAAAAGAAGCTTTTCTTTGTAAGGGTGTTGTTACCCTTGTCTTCTTTCCTCCAGGTAACCCTAGGGGGAGTGTAGTGATTCTACTTACAACCTCAGGGGTAAATGTTACTGATAAACCCTTCCCCATAGTAGTGGCACTAGTCCTAGTGAGGGGTATGAGTGAGAGGGCCAATTCTCTGGCCACCTCATCATGGTATCCTCTCATCCTCTAAAAGAACCCCATCCATTGATGCCTTGTGAAAATTTCCACCATGGGAGGATGTTGGTGGATCCTTGTTGTGTTTGTGGGTTTTGTCTTGTTGGAACCTCCTACCATATTTCCCTGGTAATTATAGAGGCTTGTGTGGATACAGTTCAATAATTATAGTAGGTGAGGAAGTTTTGAATTTTGACTTTTAGTGACATGCAATACAATTCTTCTATCCTGAGATGCACTATAAATTCCTAACCAAATTGAGGATTTCCCTTTTTTTTTTCAAATGGAAAATATGGAAGGTATAGCTCCTACCTCACTTTGCTAAGTTCTGGTGAGGATAACCCTTGATTTGACCTCCCTTAGTGCCCACTGATAGCTTTGTAGATTAATTCCTCTGTATCATATAGGCTTCTTATAGGTTTCATGCGTGCTGTAGATGCTCACTGTTTCCTGTAGGTGCTATTTGAGGAAGGTCGAGAGAAACCTCTTCAGTCGATGGATCCTCGAAGTTTCCGTTGCTTTCTTTGTATGGGAATCAATGTTTTATTTCCATTTATGGGTGATCGTGTGGGGTGGTGTGCTGGCTGGCCAAGTACGAGTACCTCCTTTTGACCGTTGGTCCCACTATCAATCCATCATTTCACTTTACCTCGTAATCATCTCCCACTCCTATCTTCCAGAACTTAACCATTTTTGGATTTATTCCCTTTTCCTTTGATTTGACTTTTTCCACATGTGGAGTGGTCTAACTCTTTTCTTCTCGTTGACTGGACGAAGGTGGCCAAGTTAACTGGCCACCTTTACTTATAAAATCAACTCTTGCATTATTCTTATAGTTTTTATCATATCGTAATTATGAGAGAGCATGAATAAGATGACATACCTATGGGTAAATTTATTTTTTGATGAATGTTGGAGAGTGGTGTCCCTTTGCTGTGCTTTTCAATCTGCATATTTCACTGTGTATAACTTCTTTTGATGCTTTGTTCCTTTCGATGTGCAGGTGATGGACCTTGTTTCTAGTGATCTTCATGTTGTTGTTGAGCTTTGGAGGACCTTCTTCATCCTTGTAGTCCCTGTTCTGAAGATGGTTGCAATCTCTATGGTTTCCTTTGTGGGATAGGCTGCTACAGGATGTCTACAAGATGTCCTATAGCTACCTCTCCCTTAAACTTTCATATTTTTTCTCAGCTCTAAAGTATAAGGGGTGTTGAAATGAGTGGATAAGGGTGATACAAAATGGTACGTGAGGGATGTTTCCTTTTGGTATGGTTCCTCTTTCCTTCTTTTCTTTCGCTTCTATTTTTTCTTATCTTCCTCTTTTTCTGTAATCGATATTTTTTGAACTGATTTCTTTGATGGATGTAGGGGCACCATGGTGATGAAAGGAATGGATGTGGTGTGGTGAGATAAATGGTTTTTCATCTAGACACAGGCTTGTGTCATCAATTTTCTCTCGGATTTCCCTTCTTGTGGTTTTCAAGGTCAACTATCATTGCTACAAAAAACTCTTGTAGGATTACAGGGAATCTTGTAGAAAACATAGAGTTTGTGTGAAATGCGTTGGAGGGGTTTATAAATGGAAGACTAGGTGAATAATGGAGGATATGAGATGGTTGGATTAAAACATGGGTCTTGTAGGTCCTGTTGTCCTTCTCATGTTATGCTTATCCTCCTCTTATAGACCTACAAAACAACATTGCCATCTTTTGTATCATTTCTCTTTTTTTTATCTTTCATTTTTTAGTATATATATATATTAATATATATTATAAAACAACTAGTCTGCCTCCAAGGAAGTTTTCATCCTAGTTGCCTACCCGGGGTGCCTCAAAAGAGGATTTCACCTAGAGATCATTTTATTTTTCTCTCCCTTTTTTTTAACACCCTTGGGCCACCTCAAGAGGTTTTCAACCCACCAATGGGACTAAGGTGCCTCATGAAGGTTTTCACCTGAGTCTCTTTATTTTTTCTCTTTTTTGTTCCCATTTTATTTTCTTTTTTTTGTAGGGACTTGGTGGGGTGGAAGCTGAGACTTTCTCTACCACCATCACTATCTTGTTGATGCTATTGATGAATTCTTGCCTTGACAAGGGCTTCTTGTAGATCTTTAATCTATACCAATTGACAAGAAAAGGGATAGCCTCTACATCAGTAGTTCTTATATACACAACACCATTATCATGACACGTTTCTATTACATAAGGCCCTAACCATCTAGTCCATAGCACTATATTTATTTCCTTTTTTATTTTCTTTTTTCTGTAGGGACTTGGTGGAGTGGAAGCTAAGACTTTCTCTACCACCATCACTATCTTGTTGATGTTATTGATGAATTCTTGCCTTGACAAGGGATTCTTGTAGATCTTTAATCTATACCAATTGATAAGAAAAGGGATAGCCTCTACATCAGTAGTTCTTATATACACAACACCATTATCATGACACTTTTCTATTACATAAGGCCCTAACCATCTAGTCCTTAACTTGCCTTTAAAATCCTTGTACCGGGAATCATACAACAAAGCCCAATCACATTCTTGAAACTATTTGTCTTTTATATTCTTGTCATACCAAATTTTCCTTTGAACTTGAGTCACCTCTATGTGTAGGAGGGCCTGCATCCTAAATTCCTATAACCTATTCAGCTCTAGCAATATTTCTTGTTGTGCCCTGGCGATATCCAGATCCATTTGTGTTGCCATCCTTAAGGTGTTGTATTCAAATTCAATGGATAGCAGGGCTTTCTCCCCATAGACCAACTCATAAGGAGTGAAGCTAGTGGTGGTCTTCTAGGTGGTATTGTAGGCCCAAGTGGCCTCAACTAATCTCTTTGCCCAATCCTTTCTACTGCTGCTAATCACCTTGGTCAGAATGCCTTCCAATGCTCTATTGGTTACCTCCACTTTCCCATTAGCCCATTGGTGGTAAGGAGTGGATGTTTTGTGCTTGATCTTGTGCTGGCTTAACATATTTTCAATCATAAAAGATGTAAATTGACTTCCTTGATCAATGACCAATTATTTAGGGTACCCAAACTTATAAAACACATTTTCCCTTAAGAATTCATCCACTTTTTCTTATGTTTCTACTTCGATGGCTTTGGATTCAACCTATTTGGCTAAGTAGTCAGTGCACACAATGATGTACTACTTCTGTTTGGATGGAGAGTTAATGGGCCTGGTGAAATCCATGCCCCACTTGTCAAATGGCTCAAAATTCACTTGAGGTTGCAGAGGAATCTCATCTCTTGGGGTAGGTTTCCCCATCCTTTGGCACCAATCACACTAACTGGTATACCTCGTCACATCTTGGTGAAGAGTGAGCTATTAATAGCCAGCTTGCAATACCTTGAATGTTTTTCTTTTTGCTGGAAAGTCACCTCCAAAAGGCCCATCATGACAGGGCAAGAGGATGTCGAGACTTCCTCCTCCCTGACACATCTTCTTAGAATTTGATTCAGAGCTGGCTTGAAGAGATTGCCCCCGATCCCAGTGAATGGGGCATTCTTTCTTATGATCCTACTCTTTTCCTTGGAGGACATGTTTGGTGGAAAATGTGCAGACACCAAGTATTTTGCTATGTCAACAAACCATGGAGAGAGAACTGAAATGGTGAATAAATATTCATTTGGTAGCTGATCATCAACCATTCCTTCCTCCTCTGCAGGCTAAGTCAATCTAGATAAAAAAATCTATAACAACATTCCCCTTGTTAGGCTTATCAATAATAGTTAAATCAAATTGTTGCAATAAAAGTAACCATCTAATAATCCAAGCATTTACATCAGGTTTATTCATCAAGTATTTAATTGCAGCATGGTCGGTATGTAAAAATGTTTAGAAACCGGTAATGTAATGCCTAAATTTATTCAATGAATGCACAAAAGCTAGGAGCTCTTTTTCATTTAATGTGTAGTTCAGCCTAACTTTCAATAGATTCTTACTGATGAAGTAAATGGCATAAGGTATCTTGTCATCTATCTCTCCTAGAGCTACTTCTATGGCTTTGTGAGAGGCATCAACATGTATACAAAAATGAAGAGCCGAATTTGGGCCTTGGAGAATAGGTGTAGTAGTCAACTTGTTCTTTAGGGTGTCCAAGGCTTCTTGACAACTTTCTGACCATAAGAATTCGGAGTCTTTGGCCAATAACCCAAATAAAGAAGAAGCTAACTTGCTGAAATCTTTTATAAAAATCCTATAGTATCCGACTAAACCTAAAAAACTTTTGATATCCCTCTGTTTTTGTGGAGTCAACACCCTTTTGATGATGGCTATATTATTTGGGTCTACCTGTAGTCCTTCCTGGGATATTGAATGACCTAGAACAATCCTCGCAGTTATTAAGAACTCAAATTTTTTAGGACTAATGGATAAGTTAATTTCAATGCATTTGTTTGGCACCTTACCCAAGTTAGAGAGAGCCTCCTGGAAATCACACCCATAGGGTGTAAAGTCATCCATATAAATTTCTACTGCATCATGGACTAGCTCTGCAAAGATACTCAAGACTGCCCTTTGTAAAGTGGCAGGGGCATTGCATAACCAAAAGGAAGGACCCTATAAGCGAAATTACCCCAAGGACAGATGAAGGTGGTTTTATCCTGGTCCTCTAGGCTAATTTGGATTTCATTGTACCTATTGAACCCATCTAAGAAAGAGAAAAAAGTTTTCCCTGCCAGGGCATCTAACACTTGTTCAATGAAAGGTAGAGGAAAATGGTCCTTCTTTATTGCTTTTTTTAACTCTTTGTTATCAACACAAATCCTCCAATTTCCATTTTTCTTTAGAACTAGCACCACAGGAGACACCTACTCACTATCTGAGATAGGGTAAATGAATCCTGCATTTAGAAAATTTTGCAACTCTTCTTTGACTATATCCTTGAGAGTTGGATTCATTCTCCTTTGGAGTTGTTAGACTATTTTTTGTTGATGTAAATGTGGTGAGTACACACTGAGGGGTGCACTCCCTTCATTTCTTTATAATTCCAAGCAAAGGCATCCAAATTCTCTCTTAGCATATTACATAACTCTTCTTCTTGGTGTACAAAGAGAGAGGGTTTGATTTTTAGTGTTCTTTTAGGGCCGAATTCTATTGTCTTGACACGAGTAGGGTTTGAGTCAGCTAAGCATAGATCAATTTGATGGTTGTTCTTGTTTTCCTTCACTACTTCCTCCAGAGACATGGTGTTGGGAGTTGGATTTTGGAGGATGTGTTCAATCAAATCATCTTCAAGAGGGTGTCCTCCTCCCATGGTAGTTTCTAGGGTATAGAATTGGGTGGAGTAGACTTCATATTCTTCCTCCTCTTCTAGCCATAAAGGTAAGTCATGTTATAAATATGGTTGAGTAGGAGGGTACAAGACCAACTACTTGGATAGATGCCCATTTTATATAGTCATGTTTCCAGCCCTACAGCTAATGTAGGCATCGATAGTGGCTAATCAAGGCCTCCCAAGTATGAGAGGATAACCATTAAATTTGGTCTTAGGCTGGAGAACTTAGAAGTATATAGGGTACTCCCAGGAGTCAATGGAGACCATCACATCCTCAACAATCCCCTCAGGGGATACTATGGATCAGTCTGTAAGCTGCAAGATTGTCGTGGTCTTTCTTAATGAACCCTGGAGATTTAGATTGAGCATGGTGTCTTTATTCATTACATTAATGGCAGCCCCAATATCAATCAAGGTATGTGGGACAATGGTTCCATTTATGTGTACATCTACTACAGGGCTTCCAAGCTCTAAATACTTTGGGTAAATTACCTACCACAACATTACGTCAGACAGTTGTCCAATGACATTAATGGTAGGGGTGTATCTTTTTTGCCTCCCTGGATGTTTGAAACACTTCTCTTTAATCAGTTTGTTGTAAATAGGTACATCCTTAATATCTTGGAGAAGTGCGATTTTGACACATAGATTTTTCAATTCACCTAGGAGTTCATTCTCTTCTAGGGTATGTTGGACTGGATGAGTTAATCTTTCAGGAGAGGGTGGTGGATTCACTCTAGGCATACTTTCCTCTCTTTTCTCCTCACTCTCCCTAGGTGGAGATGGACTTTGGTTATCCGGGAGCACTCTCCCATACCTAATGTTGATTTCCTAAATTTCCACAGCATAAGCAGGGTAGGATGTCTCTCCACTGTAGAACTATTGTGAATGTCTATTGTTCGGGTTCTAGTTTGGTTGGATAAACATCTAAGGTTGTTTAGGTGGAGTAGGGTGTAAAAGTTGTGGTTGAGTAGGAGGTGAAGGCAATAAAGTTGGAGCATTTTTGTATGGAGACCTCCACCCCTGGGGTGGTGCATTCCACTGAGGTTGTGGAGGACTATATGGTTGAAATGGTTGGTTGGTCGGCTGGGAATGGTATTGAGGTGCAAAAGACTAGGGAGAAGGTGTAGACAAAGAAGGATGAGTAGAGGGGGCCCCAAGAGGGAATGGATGTATTTTGGTTAGGGTTGTAATATGCATAGGATGACACTTGCATGCCCTGCTGGTATGGTCAAGGCCCATGAGGCCTTCTTTGATTTATGTAGCAGAGTTGTTTAGTCACCCCTTTAGTTCCCTGATACACAACTTTTAGTCCAAGTAGAGAAGGGCACTTGTCTATGGAGTGGTTTTCTTCACAGACCGAGCAAATTTCTATAAGGTTTAATGGACATTCATTCCTAGGGTGCCTCCTTGTGAATATAGGGAAGAAGATGGCTAATTATCTCTCTGCTTCCTCTTGCTTTGCATAGTGTCCATCTGTAGGGCAAGGTTTTGCAACATAACTAACGCACAACATCAAGTTATTGTTCATTCAAAGATGAATATTTAACAAATGAAAATTTGTTATAATATATAAATATCCATTACCTTACAGTCAACGAGGTAGACTTTAGTAGTGGCTAGAATTCATTAGATTTAGGAATTCATTTGGTCCTTAGTGGAGTTCAAAAAAAAAAAAAAACTTTTATAAGCATAAACCACACCCACCATAAAATGTTAAATTAATGACAATCAATTGCCATTGACTTGTTTCCTCAACGTGCTAAACTCCAATATATACCATGACCTTTCTTCACTCTTTAGCTAAATCAATCATGATGTAGAGATCTCCAAGGATTTGGTTTTTGATGTTTGGAAAAGGTAACATAATGGGGAGATTCCTTCACTTCAATAAAAATACAAGGAGAATTATTAGATGTCACCTCATGTGTCTAACTATTTTGTCTTTTCTTCACTTCAACAAACAGATTAACCAAATCCTTGATGTATCTTCCCTCTTTTGTTTCTCCAACAGGAAAGAGGAACAATAAAAATAAATTAAAATGAAAAGATTAGACCCCATCCTTGATCTAAGAGCGTCGATTAAAGCCCTTGGCATCATGGTTGACATTAAAGAAATAGGCTTTTAGTCACATTAACAAAATAACCACCTGTGGTACAATTGAATTCAAAAATCTAGAAGACTAGTGAATAATATACACTTACATATGTATTCACTTTTATCAATTGGTTTAATTATATTATAAGAT
Source organism: Pinus taeda (assembly GCA_000404065.3). NCBI lineage: Eukaryota > Viridiplantae > Streptophyta > Pinopsida > Pinales > Pinaceae > Pinus > Pinus taeda. The sequence continues at coordinate 86,252 of APFE031103503.1, read as the reverse complement.
CCCATGGAAATTGGTAATCCCCATGAAAATTGGCGAGTTCTTAGGGTGAGTGAATTTCATGGGAAACATGGTACACATTTCAAAGACATACCAATTTTTAAGTCAATGAAATGCTAACAAATTATTATTTTTTAATTTTTTTTTTTGTATGCTGGGTAGGTCCTTTTCTATTAACATAAGAGAATATTTACAAGCATCAGGGTGGCCTCACCCCGCCCCGAAGGGAAACCGGGTATTTTGACCACCCAAAGTTTTCCACAACAAAACAAAAATAGAAAGTTTCCATCTGTTCAATCCTAGCTTCAAGTCCTTTATCTATATTCCTATTTCTGCCTATATACTGCTTCCTAAAAAACAGCAAAATTTTCATGCCTACAGGATAGAAAAAACAAAACAGATTCCTAGACAGGATAGAACATGCCTTTGATCATTTCTTTTCAGGCTCAGCTTGCTGAGCTTTTTCCTTCTTCACCAGCATTCCACTTGCCTCCAGCTGTTGATGCAGGTCCTCCAATCTTTTATTTTGCATAAGCAGGGTTATGACTATGTTCTTCAGTTCTTTTTTCACATTTGGGATACTCTGAACCATCTCAGCCATCTCCATGGCCACCTGTTCCAAAGCTTTTGCCATTAGCCTCTTCATGACCCAGTACAAGTGAAGAGACTGCTTGTAAAGGGTCATTCTGCCTCTGGTATGACCAAGGTCAGGCATAAGAGCAATCCAATCTTCCATCTCTTCTTCAGATTGAGCCTGGATGGCTTCTTCTTCCCAATGCTCCATAATTCTCCTAATCTTTGGGTTAGATTTCTCCCTGTACTCCTGCTCAGCTATTCTAACTCTATTTCCAATAGTTTGACGCGTTCGTCGCCTCTCCTCTCCCGCGACAGGCTCTGCTTCTTCCTCCATGCTTGGGCTGCATTGGCGCCCTCTCCGTCCTCTCCTCTCTGCTAGGTCCTTCCTCCACCAACCGCCTCGGCCCCTGCGTCCCCTTCCTCCTCTACCCTTGCCGCGGGATCCTCCCCTGCCCCTTCCTGCGTACCGAACTGGATCGTCTACCGCGTCATCGTCAGCCTTGTCTAGTAGATTTTTCCACCTGTCTTTCCATACGTCTCCTTCCTGCTCTTCACTTTCCTCCTCTGATATCTCAAAAAATTGAATTTTCAGCTATCCTTCGTCCTCCACCTTACGCTTGCCTTTCCTGTCTGCTGCAATCTTGCTCTGGTCTTCAGGACCCCCGCTGCGCAACCATCTTCTCCCACTCCCGCTACCTTCCACCTCCATATTCCTTCTCCCTCTGCGCCTGTCTCCTCCCACTTCCCTTACGAAATTGTCCAGGCTGCAATGACTCTCTAGGCTCCTGACTTCAGAGTTATTGCTCTCCGCTCGGCTCTGATCCCATCGACAGCATTCAAACTTAAAACTCGTCTGCTCCGCGTTATTATTACTAAGGTTATGATGATAGATACGCCCAAGGCCAGAATCCTTGTTAGCTGTTCCACACGCCGTCCTTCCATCCCTTCCCGTGCTCAGACCACCTGCACCATTTTCCTGTCGGTCGTTCCACTTGCCTATGGCAATTATACCTTGATCACCTTCGCCTGCGACCTGATTCATACGCCGCCAATTCATTATTGCTCTCCTTCCCAGCTCATCCAGCCCGATCGGGCGATTATTTTTTAATTTTAATTAAATAAAAAATACTTTAATTATTTGTAAAATTAAACATTATAACTTTCCATGGTTAATACAAAACTAATATTGGTCAATAGGAAAATCGATTGCTAAATTCCTACCTAGGTAGGGACTAATAAGGATGATGTAAAGAATGATATAGACCCATTGTGTAGTTTTCACAATCAAACATCAAGAACAATCAATAAATATGCATAAATGACTAACCCACTTCAATGATATTAGTGATTTGTGAGCATTATTATAAATTTTTATTATTTTTAATTTTTGAGAGAGTTATGTGATATTCAAGTCGTAGTATTATGATAGTAAAGTGTCTTTACGAAGTAGTTCTCTAATATTCAAGTTGCACTTTTATAATAGTAAAGTGTCTTTACAAAGTATGTTATTTTTTTAAAACATAATATTTATATTTCAGAAAATTGTAGGGTTTAACCCCGTATAGAAATTATCTGCATACGAATTCTAAAACGCATAAAATAAACAATGCAAGAGCATAACACATATACATAGATATTTTCCCCTGGATCCCGAAACTGGGACTACCAGCTTAATTTTTCAATATGTTCCTTTCAATGTTATAATACATATTTATACATGCCGAAGCATCCAATACCATGGACCGAAAACCATCACGTCCAAAAAACATGTGCGAAAATCATGCACAAAACCGTAGGTGGGTCTCCCCAACCTAATATAGGGTCCAAAACCAAAATTTTCCGGGGCACTGCCCCAAACCCCATAAGGGGGCATTACGGGTACGCCTCAAATTCCCTGTGAGCCCCCCCTAGC
>APFE031103503.1:29601-44980 GCA_000404065.3 Pinus taeda | reverse complement strand
TAATAATATTACCAAATACAATGGTTCTGAAATGACTCTTTTCCAGTTTTTCCTTTCTAAATAAAATTGCGAGTGAGGTTTATAACACAACCTCTAATGTACTAAGAGTCTAATTACAGGTAGAATCATTTCTCCCAAGTATATTGAAGGTTTTGAAGAATCCAAGTTCTATGCACTTGACCCAAACCCACATTGATATACATTGCCACACTGTTATAAAGCGTACGGCAAGGAACAATGAGAACGGACTATGATGTTGTCCCACAAAGAGTGGACAATTGATATCCTTACCGTGTAATTAAGGCAAATTTCTAGTAGTGCAATTTTTTTCGGAATCATGGTCAATAAAGTGATCATTAAGATGAGTTGGAGTTAAATTAAATTGTTGAAATTATATTAGATTTCTGTTTATCTATAAACATTGCCTACATATTTCCCCAATCATTATTTAAGTTAACAAGTGTTTGCAACATACTAACAGTGTTGAAAATTATATTGCATCACATATTTCTCCAACATTATTTAAGTTCCCAAGTGATTGCAGAAACATACTAAAACTGCTCCCACATTCAAGAATGTTATCATGTTTAAGTCATGTAAGATGTGTTCTGTTCTTTCCTATCTGGACTCCGGATGATAAATAGATTCTCTCTAAATATGAAAAATGTACATGATTTATTGATGATTTAATTTTAAAAAAAGTTAAATATACTACACATACTTTCCAAAATGCTGATTTTCGAAGTCTTTTGTCCCACACATAATTTAAAACTACACCATGACAACTATGTATACTAACTATGTGTATCAACTGTTTGTTGACACATTATACACTATACACGAGTCATTTGAGATTTGAAGTAGTTGCACCAACATGCTAAAACAGCAACTTCATTCATTCCGGTCTAGATGCTGAGCAGCTTCCAAGCGTTCATAACTAGAGGATCACTTTCTTTTCTCCCCCCCATCTCTACAGAAACAGAGTGCGAACCTCATTAATGGTGGTAATAATATGATATTTTAGATGCTGAGTAGCTTCAATGGGATTATAGCTAGAAGATCACTTTCTTTTCTGTCCCCAGTATTCAACCCTACTCATCTGCAGAAACAGAGTGCCGACCTGATCAATTATGGTAACAATATTATAACTAAAAAAGGAAGAGACTATTTCTTTTTTTAGTCAATTGTAATTTGTAATGGCAGAAGCCATATTTAATTACTGATTCAAAGAACTTCAGTATGATTGTAGATAAAACAGTTTTCTGAATACAAGTTATGCTCAAATTCAAATACAGAGAGTGATGGGTAGAAATTTTAAATGTCAAATGCAGAGAAGTGGTCTTTTCAGGTACTCGAGAAATGACAAAACAAATGTTCTTTCACTACAAGTCTACAAGTAAACCAGAGAAACACAGAGCATAGACAACAGAATAATATTACTGAAGACAAAAAACACCACAGTCAAAACAAATTTTGAGAGGTTGAAAATATTCATTCATTACATAAATTTACATATAGTTGAAAGCTTGCAAATATCAATTCTAGAAATAATAGAGGTACCTGTCAAGAGTCTAGATTTATAGAGAAAAACTAAAGCAGAACTTGGATTTTAGAATCCAATATCCTAGCATAACGCAAGCAAAAGACAAAAATAAAAATTGTGGATGAGTTGAACAGATTCAGCATAAGTTATAACAGTTCCCTGAGAAAAACCTTGAAACATTCTGCTGTCAAACAAAATAAGGACTGCCAATTTGAAAACAAAAAGGTCTACCATCAAAATACTTCAGTAGTTCATAGAAATGAGATTTTCTAGTTTCGTTCTCTATTTCAAAGTTTTTTTCATTGGTTCACTTCATCTATTTCAAGTGAAATTTTTTTAAAGCCTTTGGTGTATTAAGGCAAATGAAACACCATTGAATCTGTTCTCAAGTAAAAGACTGTTTTTGAACAGGCAATTACATAACCGATGCATTGTTACATACAGAGGTTACATACAGAGGATGGAGTCAAATAGGGTTGTTGTGGGAAGATTGTAACATATGGAAGATGAAATTAAATAGGGTTCTCGAAGGATGATTCTATTATTATATAGAGGGTGGGATTAAATATGGTTGTTGTGGGAAGATTGTAACATATGGAGAATGGGGTCAAATAGGGTGGTTGCGGGAAAAATGTAACATATGGAGGACGGGGTCAAATAGGGTTGTTGGAGGAAGAATGCATCATTGTACCTATTTTGGGTGTATAGATTTACTAAAATCTGTCTCAATATCTTAAGGTTATCTGTGTTTATTTTGTTGTTTGAATGCATGTTTGCTCTGTTCCCTATTGCATCTATGTGTAATATGGTATGGGTTCTTTTAACATTACCTCCATACTAGATCAGTGTCACCATCTGGCGCTAAAAATCTTGCGAAGTCTGCTCCCTGCTAGTTTCCGCAGAGTCTTTTTTGCTCCGACAACCTCCATCTCTGCCAGCATCTTAAGGTGTTGGCGAGCTCCAGCAGACACAATCCTCTTCCTGCAACTGTTGCTGTAGGAGAGGGCCAACAACGCAGAAATGGGGAATGTCTTGGTCACTGTTTCATTTTGAGGATCTAATAACCGCACCAGACAAGATACATGGTCATCATTTTTAATGAATTCTTTTCTGTTTGTGTCGACAACAAATAGACTAGAGAGTGCCCTTACAGCAAGTTGTTGAGAGAAGCTAGGCTTGCCATCCAACATCTGTGCAAGCAGACCAACGCACCCTGCCTCCCCTAATGCTCTCTTTATTTCATCTGTCTGTGATAGATTACAGATGGCCGAGGCTGCCAACTCTTGAATTGCAGAAGACCCACTTTTGAGGAGAACTGTGAGCTGCTTAACAAATCCAGAGGACATCAAAAGGTTTCTAGAGAATATGGATTGCGAGAGGCTGTGGATTGTCCTCAGTGCAATCTCTTGGAAGTGGGTATTCGGTGCTTTTTCCAACATCCGAACAAGGGATTCAACCCCACCTTCTCTACAGATAATCTGCCTCAAGTTTTCATGATTGGCAGCCAACAAATGCAAACATTCTGCAGAAGACTCCTGTGCAGGGGGTGTTCCGGATTGCACAAGATTAATTAACACTGGGATAGCTCCCTCCTCTGCCATAGGACCTCTTATGTGCTCCACGTACGCCAAATTCCTCAACACTGCTGATCCAAAAGCCTGCAATTCTGAAGTCCCATTTCGACAAATTTTGATGAGAGGCGAGAGCCCACCATATGCAGAAACCGCCCATGCATTCTCCCTATCTATGTGATTCACTTCCCAACTCACAACAGTCAATCCCAGCAAAGCCTCTGCAGCCTTTTCACTGGCCACAGAAGTTCCAGACTCCAACAACCTAATCAACGGTGCTATAACATTAACACCCTCTGCAACCAGACAAGCCTTGGAGGCATCCGACTTAGCAAGAATCGACACTGCAAGAACCGAATATTCCCTAATAGTAGCAATATTTGAATCCAGCAAATGTACCAAGTATCCAATATCAAGCCCTTCATCTCTAACAATATCCTTATCATTCTCCTGCAGAATTTGCACAAGAGAAATCAAGGCCTTCTCCTTGAGCTGGGTATTACCAATCTGAAGCCTCGCAAAGAGATCTTTCATGAAGAAGCTCACATCGTCCCTGCTCGCCCCGGGGCCCGGCCTCGACACCACGATAGCGCTACTGGATTCTCTCAAAACCCCGCTCTTTACCAGAACTTCTAAATCGCGCTGATGAAGATTGAGTTTATTGACGACCACGTCCAGGTCGCTCTGCATCAAAAGCTTCCCGCTGTACGAAAGCTCTCTACATTTCTTTGCGTGGTCTCTCGCCTCTTTCAGGGTAGATACAATTTTGGGCAGAAGCTCCTTCATTAAAGAATTATCTGCCCAAGAACAAGAAGGCTCCGTAGTCACGCTGGTTATGGTCAGATTCAGGACTTTTAGCTTCGTTGTGATCGTCTGCCATTTTCCCGCGAAGACCTTTGTGGAACAGGCCTCTGAAATTACCAGTGGAATCAGTTCTTGGGCCGTCCTTGCGCATTCTTCTGTATCATAATTATAATCCTCATCATTAATTCCTCCCTTCATCTTCAGCAACTGAAAAGAGAATCGTTCCGAGCGCGGCTGTAATGGGTCTGTTTTAAAGGGGTTGGAACCACTTGAGTGGATTGACATTTTCCGAGTGCTGGGAGGATGGGTAGACACATTTGTATGTACGATGACCCACACGTTTTCCACCATGATTATCAACCGCTTGGCCGACGTCGCATTTTGTTTCCTGGAAATGAGGAAATAAACGCCATCAGAGCCCCACCTCAAATCAATCGCAACCACCAGCACCTGCATTACTGGCTTGCTTTGTGTATATTACTCTCCCTTAATCTTTCCATCCTTCATTAATAAATACTATATTACTGGCCTCTCTCCATCATTCATTGAATGATAAATACTGCTGACATGCTTGAAAATGCAAAGTGAATACAGCGAGTTAAATGGTGTTTAATATTTATCTGGTTTCTCTCATTCCATTTCACTATCCAATTCAATTTAAACTACCAATTTTCATTCTCCCTCATCTTTAATTGTGCCAAATGGCTTTGATCACTGGCGGACTCCTTAATTAAATTTATCTGGATCTTAATTATGTAGTTGATATTATTGCAATTTTGACTGGCAGGTAGAAATTGTAACTATAGCATCAGAGTATCAAATATAATTAATAGATATTTTGATCTCCTATGAACTTTCCCCGATTTGCACTTGAAATATGATTTGCCTTTTGAAAGTGTAAAGTTTACAACTTGAAATAGGATTCGCCATTTGAAAGTGTAAAGTTTACGACGTGTAAGTACAGCGGTTGGTATCTCTTTATCTGATAACTTACAAAGTTGACCACTCAAAAATGGCCAACACCCGACTTTATTATGTGCTGTATTTAGTTCCTTGATGGATACAATTCCGTTTGGTGATAAATCACGAGTATACCCCTGGAAAAAATCAAACATTTTGAAAATTAGTGGTAATTTTTGGAGCAGTTTTAAAATTAGGTTTTTTCCAGGAAAGTTTTGGAAATTTTGGTTATATTTTGAAAAATAATTTGTGTAGGGTTTTCGTAAATTCAAATAAAAGTTATCAAATTCATAATTTTAACTGTTTTTAGAGGTTTTCCATGGTGCCGAATCCATTTCTACTATAAAAACACGATTCAAACACTGCATCTACTAGAATTTTTGAAATATTCTTGCCCGCACATTTAACGATCCAGACAATTCTTCCGCTTTCAAATAACTCCATAATTTTTATTTAAAATTTAACAGAAATTTGTAAAAACAATTTTAAATATATAATTTAAAATAATTTATCATTAATAATAAATGAAATAATTATCTGAAACATTGTATCTAAAAACATTGAACCAATCAAATTCATTGCAGAAATTAATTCCAAAAATCTCCCTCACAATATTAAATATATTTTAAACCATAAAAAAAATCATAATTTATATTATGTATATATCGATATCCCATCAAAACTTGGAAAGATACATTCCCCTGAGATTTGGTCAATAGTACATGTTTTTGCATTTATTGATTTACAAGTTGTATGAAGCTTCTGCATCAAACCTCACTTGTTCATTTAATTATGCTTAACACCTCATTTGTTCATTTAATTATGTTTAAGCGTAACTTTTTTGAAATAACGTGTAGGTTTTATTTTGTGTGAGGTGTACGCCATGAATCGATAAGTGTTTGTGTAACATTATTTTTGAAACAAGCGGCAACATACAAGTCATATGGGTTATAATTTTTTTTTTAATTAAAGTTTATATTTAGATTTTTTAATGTTACATAAAATATATATAATTATTTTATATTATTAAAATAGGTTGTTTAGTTGAATTGTTTAATTTATTATTTGGTTAGTTTTCTCAAATATTATTGCTAGTTTAGTATGGTAAAGATGTTTAATTGAATTGTTTAATTTATTATTTTGTTAGTTTGGTCAAATATATTAAATATTATTGCAATCTTAGTATCATAAAGATGTTGTAATGTAATGTTTAACATTTTGATTAAGTCAAATTATATAAAAATAAAAAAAAATAATAAAAGATTAAAGTAAACATTTTAACTTAGTTAAAAAAATATAAAAAAAATGAAAATAAAAATAAAAATATTGAAATAAAATAACCTTATAAAAACAAAATCGTAGAAATTCTGCAAATTCTCTATAAATCTCACTATGTAGCAAATCTGACTATACATTAAACCTGATAATACAATATACCAAAGCAAAATACTATAATCTACTTCTACTATCAATTTGCGAAAGCTTAAAGATCGAGCTGAATCAGAGCTAAACAATATAACCACAAGAGGAAGAATCAATGCACAATACACATGAAAATACCAAAGCAAAATACTATAATCTACTTCTACTATCAATTTGCGAAAGCTTAAAGATCGAGTTGAATCAGAGCTGAACAATATAACCAGAAGAGGAAGAATCAATGCACACAATACACATGAAAATACCAAAGCAAAATACTATAATCTACTTCTACTATCAATTTGCGAAAGCTTAAAGATCGAGCTGAATCAGAGCTGAACACATATAACCAGAAGAGGAAGAATCAATGCACAATACACATGAAAATACCAAAGCAAAATACTATAATCTACTTCTACTATCAATTTGTGAAAGCTTAAAGATCGAGCTGAATCAGAGCTGAACACATATAACCAGAAGAGGAAGAATCAATGCACAATACACATGAAAATATTTTGGGGAAAGCCTTAGCTAAAAACCCCACTATCTGTATTATGATACGAGGTGGAAATACATCAGAATTATACAAAGCCTTAGCTCTCACAGTTAGCCAGCTCTCAGTAAAATCCTCTTGGATGCTCATAGGCAATCAAATCTTCTCACAAAGCCTTCTCCTCTACCCTCCAAGCTCCTATTTCCTTGCGCTGTTTCTCCTAAGTGATCCTCCTATTACCAAGTGGAAAACTCCCAACCAAGTGGAACATTGATCTCTCACAATGATCTCACACCCTATCAGAAGTGTACAATCCTCAAGGAACCTTACCTTGACTACATGCATAAGGGATAATCTCCTTAATTTAAGGGATAATTGTTGCATGACTGCAGAAAGACTTATAACTTGAATTTCTCCAACTAATTAATCCATAATGAATTAATTAATTAATTCCAAGCAGCTGGTGAGACTAAATTCGATTTTAACTCACAATTTTAATTCAAGGACAAATTAAAATTGGAATATTCTTGTTGCCACATTTCAACACTCTCTCTTAACAAGAAAGGGATTATCTGCCACCCCGATCCTGTCTCTATGGAACTCAAATTTAGACTTTGAAAATGCCTTTGTCAAAATGTCAGCATCTTGCTCCTTTGTTGAAATATACTGCAACAACATGATCCTCCTCGCTACACAGTCTCTGAGATGATGATACCAGATGTCGATGTGCTTGGACCTATCATGAAATACTAGATTCTCAAAGAGTTTGATACAAATTTGATTATCACAATAGATCATAGTTGGATCCATCCTCTGATCAAACAAACCAACTAGGATTTTCCACATCCAGATGGCCTCACACGCTGCCTGACTTGTAGCCATGTATTTTGCCTCTGCCAAGCTGAGTGCAACCAACCTCTGTTTCCTGTTGTACCAAGAAATTGTTGCTGACCCAAGGTTGAAAATCCCTCCTAATGTGCTCTTCTGATCTGATGGACTCACTGCCCAATCTGCATCAGTGAAGCCCTGTAGCTTCACTCCCTCTGTCCATCTGTACCAGAATCCATACTAATATGTGCCTCTGAGGTATCTCAATACATGCTTTTCCGCCTTCTAAAACATCTTGGTAGGTTGAACCATCACTTGACTCAGCTGGTTCACTGCATAGCACAAATCTGGTCATGTCTTCACTAAGTACATCACTGAACCCACAAGCTACCTATACATAGTAGCCTCCACTACTTCTCCTGAAGTAGCATCCTCCTTCCTCCAGTTACCTGCTAGAGGATTTTGCATGGGCTTGCACTTCTCCATGTGGAATCTCCTGAGTATCTCATTGGCATATGTGCCTTGAGACACAAACAACTCCCCATCCTTTTGCCACACCTCCATACCAAGGAAGTAATGCATCAAACCCATGTCTTTCATCTCGAATTCTCTTGCAAGGTCCTCCTTGCAAGACACGATCAACTGATCATCACTAGTCAATATGAGATCATCAACATAAAGAACGATGATCAACAACTTACCTTTCACCACGATGTTGTATAGGTTCACATCCGCTTCACTCTTTGTGAAGCCCAACCCAGTGAAGTAGTTGTCTATCCTGGTGTACCAAGCACAAGGTGCTTGCTCCAGCACATACAATGCTCTCTTGAGTTGGCACACATGCGACTCATGATCGAAGGTCTCAAAACCTTTCGGCTGCTCTATGAACACCTCTTCCTCAATCTCGCCATTGAGAAATGTAGTCTTCACATGATCTTCCAACCCATCTGTGCTGATAGTGCAAACATAGATTTAATAGATGAGTACCTTATGACAGGTGCAAAAGTCTCATCATAGTCAATCCCCTCAACTTGTGAAAAGCCACAAGAAACAAATCTTGCCTTATGCTTCTCCATACTACCATCAGCGGCTTGCTTTACCTTGTAAAGCCAACGAAAACTCACAACTGACTTGTTCTCCAGTCTCGGAACCACATCCCAAACACTGTTATGAACTATGGAGTCATACTCATCCACCATAGCATCAACCCAAATTGATTGCTGCATTGTTTCCTCAAAGGAAGATGGCTCGGTCTCAACACATTCCCCAACAAGGGTCATGTATCTAGTGTACCTCTTAGGTGACCTCCTTTGTCTATGATGAGAAAATGGTGCTCCCACATTCTCTCTCGCATCCTGCAACGATCTGTCAGCTTTTCTTGTTCACTTCCATCCATATCTGGAAGACTCTGATTGAGTGGATGTCTCCACTCTTGGAACCTCTGCATGCTACTTCGCATAAGTCTAAGGCTCCTCCTCCTTAGGAACCAATAGTTCCTTCACAGGTTGTAGTTGGAGCTCCCTCTCAAGGGAAACTCGCATGGCATTCTGCTCATTAAACTTGAGATCTCTGTGAGCCATTGTCCTCCGACTGGTAGGCAAGTACACCCGATAGTTGTGAGGTGTATCAGTGTACCCACAAGTATCCCCAACTCTGTTGTCGGCTCAAGCTTCTTCCGTGCATCCTTTGTCACATGGCAATATACCGATGAGCCAAAGATCCTGAAGTGACCCACATCTGGTCTCTTATCGGAGAAAGCTTCCTTTGGTGTCTTCATTCGAAGTATGCGATGCAGGCTTCTATTATGCAAATAGACCATTGTGTTGCATGCCTCATCCCACCAGTGAAGTCGTAGGCCTTGGTTATGCAACATCGCTCAAGCCGCCCCTACAATAGTTATGTTCTTCCTTTCATCCACCCCATTCTGCTGTGGGTTATGAGGTGTCATCAACTCTCATTTAATTCCTTCCACTACACAGAAGTCCTTAAAATTTTGAGAGACATATTTTCCATCATTGTCGCTTCTCAAGGCCTTGATCTTCTTCCCTGACTCTTTCTCGACCAAATCTTTGAACTCACAAAACTTTGAGAAGGTTTGGTCCTTCTTCTACATGAAATAAATCTAGCATTTACGAGAAAAATCATCAATGAAAATCACATAATACCTTTGCTTCACTGTGGATGTTGTTGAGAATGGTCCACACACATCAATATGAACTCACACTAAGATAACCTTTGCTCGATTGTCTAGATCATGAAAGGAAGACTTGGTGTACTTTCCCAAGGTACAACCTTTGCATGTGTCAACTTGCTCAAGTTTACCTTTGGGAAGTCTTGTAGATATCTGCTGCATTATCTTCAAAGCCCCATGATGCAAATGGCCGAACCACCTGTGCCATAACTCACCAATGTCTTGGCTTTGCACCAATTCTGCTTTCGTATTTAATGTTGCACAATCATCTACCTCTAGTTTATAGAGATTCTTCACTCGAATCTCTATCCTCTTGGTTTGACCCATGGCTATGTGTCTTAGGAACACCTTTCCTTTACTGAATACAACATTGTAGCCTTTGTCCTCCAACGTCACGACCAACACCAAGTTATTTTTCAATCCAGGTACATACTTCACATCTGTCAAGGTGATAGGAATGCCATGCTCCCTCAGAAAATAAATCTTGCCCACTCTTGAAACACTATACTTTCCGTCATCACCCATCTCTATGCACATCTTGAGGTCTTTCTCCTCCAAGGTACTAAATAAAATTTTATCACCGGTCATGTGGAATGAGGCTCCACTGTCAATATACTAGACACAACCCATCATCAATGACACCATGCATGTGATGAGGGTAAAGTCCATTTCGAACTGAGAGGCTAATGCCTCACCTTCTGATCCATCTGAGGATCCCTTCATGGACTTCTTTGATGGGAAATTAGTCGCATAATGTCCCATCTTGATTTGAAGTATGATATGAATTTGATTTTCACCTGCAACCCCGAACTTCAAACTTCGAACTTCTCCGTATATTGTTCGCAGCTCCGATAAACCTAACTCTGATACCATGTAGAAATTTTGCAAATTCTCTACAAATCTTGCTCTAAGACCGATGTAGAAAATATGACTATAGATTAACTCGATAATGTTAGATGATCCAAAAATACAATTTTATCATAGGTTATAAAATTAGAATAAAATATTATTAATTTAAGATATTAAATTAATAATTATTATTCTAGAATGTTTAATTATTAATGGAGACTTTTAGAATTAGCATATTGTGTAACTAGATATGACTCTCCAAATGTGTCGTATCTAGGATCTATTATAGGAGATTAGTTAGCTAGTTGGTTTGAATAGCATTTATTGTAAATGACACTTGTTATTTTAATAAGTGATCCATAATAGAGGTAGTTAGGACATGAGCTATATAAATAGCTCATTGCAAGAGTGTTTGTGTTGTTCGGGTGTAAGCTCTTGCAAATCAATTATGTAATTATTTTTTCTGATTAATAAAATTATGTGTCTGAGGACACTTCTGCCATTATTGTGGTATCATAGCTATGGTAATGCTGCAGTTGATTTGAGAAGGAGATTCTAGCAGTGGATTTGAGGAGATTTCAACTCAACAAAGTCTTGGAAAACTCCATTCAATTGGCCAGCAAATCATTGGTCCAGAAACACGTGATTTGAACTTTTTGTCCCTTGAAGGGATTCTTTCAGCAATTGCACATGACCTCCGGTTCACTCCCAGCGTTGTTGGACACCCCTTCGATACGAACAAATCGAGCTCATTCACATTACTGGGATTCGAACGCGCGATCTTCCGCCGTCTGCCAAAGGGCCTGCTATTCAGACAGTATTTCCTCCCGCTATACCTTCGCCGCTCCTGCCCCAGATGAATAAATAGATGAGGAATTTTAGTGTAAAATGCCCGGTAGAGGAATTACAGGGAAAAGAGAAATTAATTACCCGAAGAGAACCAAGTGAACTCGATCCTAGGCCGGAGAGTGGTTGGACCTTGAAGAAACTGAAGCGGAATCTTGCCAGCGTTCCAATCTGCCAGCGTTCCAATCAGCCAGCGTTCCAACCAGGTTGTGTGCCAGAATTTTAAGGATAAGATGATGAAGCCAGCGTGAGCCAACTTGCTAACAAGAAGCCTATCAGCTTGGATCATAAATATTTTTTTTGTAATAGTAATGCATATTGTATTGTGGAGAGATCTAATGATTTGTAATTTTGGGAATTTATTTTAGTGAAAAATAAGGTGCAATAGCAATTTATAATTTTTGGAGCAATAAGGAGATTTATTTGTAATTTGTAAATTAGAGAGATAAGGTGTGTTGGGTAATTTGTGTAATTGGGATCATTACATTGTAACTCAAAGTAATTTTACTTTGAGGGGGGGTAATTTTTTTTTTTTACCAGATTGTGCAAAAGCACCTTTGTAAAAAAGTCAAATTTTGAAAGTTGCCCTGTAAAAATTTGAGAAATTGACTAGAGCCAAGTGCAAAGCTCAATCAATATTCTCCTGTTTTGACGACTATTCGAGGGTCAAGACCAAGCCCCGATAGATCGTGTTTTTTGCGTGGTGTGTTGTGCTGACTATCTTGTCCTTTTTGTTCTGCTTCTTGGTGCGTCTCTTCAACGCCAAAATGTCTAAGTTGATTAACTTATTTTCTGATTCCGATAAACTAGAAGGCACCAAATCTTATAAAACATGACATCGACTCATCGAAAGCATGTTCATTTATAATGAATTATGGCAAGGAATATGTGATGGCGATGTTAAGCCGAATAAACCCACAAATTCAAATGCACTGGAAAAATGGGAAATCAAGAATGCTAAAGCCTTAGCTCTTATTAAATCGTCTGTAAATGATGAAATGTATGTCCATATAGAAAATGCTACAGATGCATGGTTTGCCTTGAAAATTTTTAAAGACCTCTTTGATACTCAGCCTGAATCAAAGAAAGTCGATCTACAATTAAAATTGTTGCAACAAAAATTACTGAAGGCGGTGATGTTCTTGAATATCTCTCAAGACTTAAGAATATCAAGCAAGAAATTATTAATGTTGGTTTTCCCACAATTGATGATAGCTTTATGGTCACAATTGTAATTGTTGGGCTTCCTTCTTCCTATACGCATTTTTTAGAGACTCTACAAGTAACTGGGAAATTAGAGAAACTAAAGTTTGATGAGCTTTGTGAAATGTTGAGTCAGCATGATAAAACTTTTGGAAAGAAGAAGAAAGTTGGTGAAGATGTTTTTCTCATAGAGGCCAACACTAGTAAGTCATCAGCAGATAGTTCTCGAGGAAGAGGCAGAGGGAATCAGAATCAAGCAGCACAAAATCGAGGACGAAGCCCAAACAGAGGAGGAAGAAATAATTTTCAAGGTAGAGGAAACAACCAAGGAAGAAGCACTTTTCAAGAACAAGGATATAATAATCAAGGTAGAGGACGATCTCAAAATCGAAGTCAAAGCAGAGGCAGAGGACAATTTTCAGGAAGAGGAAGAGACTTAAGTCAAATTGTATGCCGAAGATGTAACAAAGTTGGCCATTATGCTGAAGATTGTCGAACATCACTTAATAAAATTCCCAAGTTTCAGCAGCATTCAGCGCAATTTTCAAATGACCAAGATGAAGATAGCTCAGAATATGTTTTTACTTCCTCACCAGCATCACAAATTTCATCTCATCTTAGAAGTGACTATGAAGATGCCTGGATCTTGGATTCCGGGGCAACTCAGCACATGACTTGTCAACGTGATTTTTTCTGGAATTTTCAAGAATGCCAACTTAATTCAATTTTTCTTGCTGATGATACAAAACATACTCCTTATGGAAAAGGAGTAGTAAAAGTTTTTCTCCCTGACATTGGAGAAAAAATGATTTCCAATGCATGGTATGTACCCAGTTTCAAGAAAAATTTGCTCTCCTTAGTCACGATTCAACAAGCGGGACATTAGGTGATTATGGAAGATGGTTTAGTGAAGATTAATTCAATGAAATAGAACTTGAAAACAGTCATGACAGGTTATGAAGATGGAAAACTGTTACAGATGAAAGGGACAGTTATTCCAAGGCATTCTGATTTTGCAGGGGCAGTGACTACAGGTATTTCACCTATCAGACTATGGCATGTAAGATATGGACATTTGAATTTTGAGAGTCTTTCTCAATTGCAGAAACAAGGAATGGTTAAAGGACTTCCTACATTCAAAAGGGAAAATGTAAAATGTGAAGCTTGCATTTATGGCAAACAAAATCGAGAAAGTTTTCCAACAAGTTCATGGCGTGCAAACAGGCGGCTACAACTAGTTCACAGTGATGTTTGTGGTCCACTACAAACTTCATTTGGTGGTTGCAAATATTTCTTACTATTCATTGATGATTTCAGCAGAATGACGTGGGTTTACTTCTTGAAGAACAAGTCAGAAGCATTTGATAAGTTTAAAAATTTTCGCCAACTTGTTGAAAATGAAGTCAAAGAAAAGATAGGTACTCTCAGGATAGATAATGGGGGAGAATTCACTTCAAATGAATTCAAAAATTATTGCAGTGAAAATGGCATAAGACGACATCTTACTAATGTTTACACTCCACAGCAAAATGGAGTAGTCGAAAGAATGAATCGCACTTTGTTAGGAATGGCGAGATCCATGTTAACCTTCAAGAGGTTAAGTCCAACATATTGGGCGGAAGCAATACATACCACTGTCTACTTAAGAAACAGATCTCCAACTGCTTCTTTAGACGGAATCACACCCTATGAAGCTTGGTTTGGTTTCAAACCTCGAGTTAAACATCTTAGAGTTTTTGGGTCAGTATGTTATGCCTTAGTTCCGAAAGAAAAATGAACTAAGCTTGACTCGTGAAGTTTAAAATGCACAATGATTGGCTATTCTGATGAGAAGAAAGGGTATCGTCTTTTGACCAACGGAAAATTCATTGTGAGTAGGGATGTCATTTTTGATGAAACAGAGAGTAAGAGTGCTGAAGAAATTGAAAATCTTCTTCACAAGTTAGAAACTAAGGGAAGTAAAAGAAATGATAAAAAGCAAAGTCAACCAACTTCACCAAATTGGTATGAACTTGATTTCCCTTCCTCTGAAGATGAGTCATCTACATCAACACCATCAACTGGATCTTCAAGCAGTTCATCCACATCTCCCAGCAGCAGCAGTTCTTCTGACAGTGATTCTCCACATTCTTCACCTGAACAACGCACATCAGTTTATATTAATCCTCTTTACAATGATGGGGACTTTACAGAAGCACAAACAAGTGAGCACCAACTTCCGAAATGGGCAGTTCAACTTTTGAAAGATGTAAAGCCTGATGAACAGAATAAAACTGGCACCAGAAGAGCACATAGAAGTGAAGGCAATTTTGCCTTGATAGCAAATGATTTTACTGAACCTTCCACATACAAAGAAGCAGTAAAACATAAAGAGTGGCAACAGGCTATGGTTGAAGAATATCAAGCAGTAATTGATAACAACACTTGGAAACTTGTTGATTGTCTAGCAAATGTTAAACCCATAGGATGCAAATGGGTTTACAGAATTAAGTATAATCAAAAGGGAGAACTTGACAAGTATAAATCTCGACTTGTCGCAAAAGGTTTTGCGCAGTAGGAAGGTATTGATTATGAAGAAAATTTTGCTCCAACAACAAAATGGAACACCATCCGATTAACACTTGCATTGGCCGCTCAAAAAGGATGGAAACTTCATCAAATGGATGTGAAAA
>APFE031103503.1:0-24982 GCA_000404065.3 Pinus taeda | reverse complement strand
AGATCGAGCTGAATTAGAGCTAAACATATATAACCAAAAGAAGAAGAATCAATGCACAATACACATGAAAATACTTTGGGAAAAGCCTCAGCTAAAAACTCCACTATCTATATTATCATACAAGGTGGAAATACATCAGAATTATACAAAGCCTTAGCTCTCACAGCTAGCCAGCTCTCAGTACAATCCTCTTGGATGCTTAGAGGCAATCAAAGCTTCTCACAAGCCTTCTCCTCTGCCCTCCAAGCACCTATTTCTTTGCACTTTTTCTCCTGGGTGATCCTCCTGTTACCAAGTGGAAAACTCTCAACCAAGTGGAACATTGATCTCTCACACTAATCTCACACCTTGTCAGAACTGCGCAATCCTCAAGGAACCTTATCTTGACTGCATGCATGAGTTTCCTTTATAGGAAAATGCATGCAATTGGTAGTACATTTTCCTTGACATTTGGCTCAATTGGGTCTTTCTCATAATAGACATGCATGAGTTACTGATGAGGGAATCTTCAGTTATCTAGAGTACACTAGTTGATTGCATGCATGCAGCAATTGACTGACAACACACAATTAGTTCCTTAAACAATTTGGAACTAATTTAATTGCACTTAACTCAGTAAACTCAATGAACTAATTACAACTCAAATATAACTCAATCTTATATCCTTAATTAAGGGACAATCTCCTTAATTTAAGGGATAATTGTTGCATGACTGCAGAAAGACTTCTAACTTGAATTTCTCCAAATAATTTTTTTTTTTTCTTGGTAAAAGACTATGCTATTTCTATTAACTGGTAAACTGAATAAAATTACAAGAGGGGGCAGCTATAGAAGCCTACTCATCATATATGTTACAAAAATTCCACATAATAGAAGAGCTGGGGATCTCATCAAAGCAAACATCCAGATAGACAGAACAGACAGCCAAATTCATTGGCATTACAAAAAAACTGAGAGAGAGAGTGCTGAAACTAAGTATAAGACTAGTAACCCTAAGAGTACTGGACCAAGACATTAGCATACGCCGCGGCAGGAGAATTCTCAAAACTGAGCCAAACGCCCGAAGCGGGCTTCCAAAAATCAAAAAGTGCTAACTCAAGAGCCATCTGTTCAACTGTCCTCTTCCCCCTGTGTCTCCTCGGCTTGCTGACACGCGTCGTCGTGGCTGAGCCCATCTTTTTCATGCAACACGTTGCCCTCCTGGTCTTTTTCGGTGTTGCCAGCGTTAGGGTCCAGGATTAGGTTGATGCAATCACTCAGGGGAGGAATTAGGGAAGGCAAGTCGACCTGTATCACTGGTTCAACATCCTTCTTTGCGGCCATGGCGAATTGGGCAGAGGAACGCTCACTGGTATTGGAAGAATTGGGGTCAATGCAGGAAATTGGAGGCACTTGGTTGATTTCCTCTGTCATAAGGATGGTTATCTGGCCTGAAATCAGAGGGCGGTTTAGGTTGCTTTGGAATTTAAAGTGGGTGGATTGGAAAGCACTATTGGGTATCGGATGGCGAGTGGGGTTACTTGCAGGAGGATCCTCAAGGGAAGAAGTGAGGTTGATGGTGGTGAGCATAGGAGTGGACTGAGGGCGAGCAAAGGGTCGTTTGCTGCTGCCAGGTCTTTCCCCGGAGCGAGAACGCTTCCCAGGTTGCTTCATGGTGCAAACTGGACGGTGACTTTCAGCGAGACAGTGCGGAAACCAGAATTGTGCCTCAGAGCACCCACGGACCCCGAACTGAATCGATAAATAGAGCAGAAGACAATGGAAACACTAATCCTAGAAACAAAGCGGGAATAACTGAGATAACCGTGAATGAAGCACTTACCCCAAACTGTTGACGGAATTCCAGAGCGATGAATACAGGACGAGTAGAAGGGCTGCCAATTCGAGCCAGAACCAGCTCGAATTTCCCCTCTGAGGCGGGGCTCCCTCTCGACCTCACCCACAGAACTCACAACAAACCGAACATAGTAGTCTTCGACCAAATGCATGATGGAATAATCACTGAGTCGCTGCCTGTAAATACTGCTCCACAGACTGCGTCGGGCTTCGTTCGCCATTAATGGCGCTATCCTGCGCCGTGCCAAGGCCATAAAAACCATCTCCCCTCCTCCGTTCTTCGTCTGGGGCTCCACGCTGCAGAGCAGGTGGCGGCATCATGCGTATTAAGTGTGCATGAATGCCATTTAAGGAACGATAATCACCCGGATCCGGGAGCTCTTCTGCATACTCAGGTTTCTCCTGTTGCACTTGATTGTGAAAATCTTTCAATTGGGAGTCTTGAAGGATTGTTGCCGGATCTCCGGTTAATAGAGGTCTATTACAATCCACCCCCACATTGGCAAGAAGATCTGCAATTTTGTTTCCATCTCTTTTGATGTGGGCAAAAGTGATCGCTCTGTTGTTGTTGATCCAATTCTCCATATGCATTAGTCTTTGAGCCAGTCTCCAACATTTACAGATTTTTGAGGAGGAGGAGCCCTGGAGAAGCTTCGTAGCCATGTGAATAAGAATTTGGGAATCTCCCTCCACGATGAGCGGGAAAAGGTGTTGTTCCTGAGCAATTAGAAGTCCTTGCCATAGACCTTCTAATTCAGCCGAATTGTTGGTATCCCAACCATGATAACCTAGAAAGATTGTGATATTGTTCCCAGTATGATCTCTGATTACTCCACCGAATCCTGAGTGCCCCAGATTACCCTTGGAAGCCCCGTCAAAATTGATTTTGTACATATCTTTTGGGGGCGGAGACCACTTTCCTGGAGGTGACCCATTAGAGGGTCTGGTGCCTGAAGTTATCTAATCTTGCCTTCTTTGAAATTCCCAGTTGTTCCAGATTGATTGTTCCTGAGGGAGATTTGGGAGATCATCTTGGTACCAAGTTTTTAGGGAGATGTTTTCTTCAATATTGTTTTTTATGGTTAACCATATCTCTTCCAGGGATTTGAACTGGTTTTTGATATTCTGCCATTTCTCTCTTTCCAGATGGTCCAGGTGACAAAGACAGGTATGAGCTTCCATATGTAATTGAGAATCTTGCTTTGATAAGGATGAGGGTCCCAGTTGCTTATGGTAGCCGTTATGTCCCCACTCGCCCCTGTCTCTTTCTGACTACGAAATTGAATTTTTTGCCAGATATTATATGCAAGTGGGCAATGATACCAAAGGTGTTCAATGGTTTCTTCTTCTTTTTTGCAGTTGAAACATATGAAGGGGCCTGTGAAATTTCTTTTCCTCAGGTTATCCCAGGTTAGAACCCTTCTGTGGCAGAGGAGCCAGAGGAAGGTGGAGATTTTCCGCCATGTGGAGGAGTCCCAGATCTTGTTCCAGATTTTGGCAGGCCTAGAGTGATCTTTAATTAGTAGATTATAAGCCTCTTTTGTGGAGTACGTTCCTTTTTCTTCGTAACCCCATCTGAGAATGCCTGTACCTTCTGAGCTTTGTATTTTCCTTTTATCTAATTCTGTGTCTAGATTTTGTTGTTCTTGTTCTGATCCAGTAGGTATGATCTGAGAGGCCTTGTGCCAAGTTCTGATGGCATGTTGAGCCGTAGTATTCCACTGGCTTCCAACAGTTGTGGGGGGATGGGGGTCCCTGTCCCCAGGCGCCAGATTCATGAAGAGTTCACTTAGCTTGGGCATCTGTTGCCAAGAGTCATCCCAGAAGCGAGCTTGGTTCCCGCTTTTTACCTCCCAAAAACTATGTTGTTGAATAATGTTCCTGTGAGTTTTTGCCGAATTCCAAATAATTGAGCCATTGCTTAGCTCAGAGATTCTGACCAGCTCCTCTCTGGGACAATTCCCCGCATATTTGGCTGTCCATAGGGTAGTCCAGGGGGTGGGAGATCGTGAGATCCATCGCCACCAGATGCGAGCTCCCATGACCGCATTGCTATGGGTGGGATCTCTCAACCCAATGCCACCTCCTTTTTTGGGCAGACAAGTTGTCTCCCATTTGACTAAGGCCCATTTACGGTGAAGCCCCTTGCTGCCCCAAAGGAAGGCTCTTTGGATGGATTTGAGCTCTTTGAGAACCCATTTGGGGGCCGAGAGAATGGAGAAGAGGTAGAGGGGCATGGCCTGAAGGATAGCTTTGATCAGGACTAGACGACTGGCCATGTTAAGGGATCTATGGGTCCATGAAGACAATCTGGTTTCCAGTTTTTCTAGGAGGGAGTTCCAAGCTGCATGCTTCAAGCTTGAAGCCATAAGGGGGGCTCCCAGGTAAGTGGAAGGAAGCTTGGCCAGGGAGAATTGAAGGATTCGCTGAATGGCAAATTGAATAGCAAAGGGGGTGTTAAAAAAGAAGATTTGGGACTTGGACTGGTTGATAGATGCCCCAGAGGTTTCTGAAAAATCCGCTAAAATGGCTTTGAGCTGCCTAGCTTCTTGGACAGAAGGGTGCCCATAGAGCATAGTATCATCTACAAATTGCTGATGAGTGGCTGCAGGGGTATTGTGGATGGCTATACCTTTAAGGCGATGCGATTGTTGAGCCTGCTTGATGCTTCGCCCAAGACCTTCCGCAACGATGATGAAAAGGAAAGGGGATAGGGGGTCCCCTTGCCTAATGCCTCGGGATGGACGAAAGGTTTCAGAGGGGATGCCATTGATTAGAACCGAAAAGAAAGATGAAGTGAGGAGGCTCATAATCCATCGAACCCAAGCATTATTGAAGCCAAATGCCAGTAAGATCTTTTCCATATAATTCCAACTGAGGCTATCAAAAGCTTTTGAGAGATCTAGTTTGAGAAGCATACCTGGTTTCTTGGAGGTCTTCAGGGAGTGGATAATTTCATGCGTAAGGATGATCCCATCTGTAATCTACCGTCCTTCCACATAGCCGGATTGTTTCGGCGAGATGATCAGAGGTAGCAAGAGTTTTAGTCTTGTGGCAATGATTTTGGAGATGATTTTGTAGATGATGTTGCAGAGAGCAATTGGTCTGAATTTGTCCGGTTTGCAGGGCTTCTCAACCTTAGGAATCAGAGCTAGAAAAGTTGCATTTATACTTGGGAACATCCATCGGAGTGTGCATGATTCTTCCACTACCTGCAATACTTCCTACTTTATGAGATCCCAGAAATGGTGGAAAAAATTTGAGGTGAAGCCATCCGGGCCTGGCGCTTTGCCTGCTTTTAGTAGCTTAACTGTGGATTCCACTTCCTGGAGATCAATAGGCTTGAGTAGCATTTGATTGTGCTGATCGGATATTAATTTGGGAATATTGCTGGTGATGTTTTGAATTACTTGGGACCGATCAATGCTTGGTTCTTTGTGCACCTTCTTGAAGTGATTGAGAAGTTCAGCCTCGATCTCTTCGTGCTTCTCAAGTTTATCTCCCTGCTCATTTTGAATGTGAGTAATATTGTTGTGCATTCTGCGTTGTATTGTGGTGTTGTGGAAGAATCTAGTGTTTTTCTCACCTTATTTGAGCCACCGAATTCTTGACTTTTGCTTCCATAACATTTCTTCTTGTTTTTCTTTTTCCATTAACTCTTTTTCAAGAGTTTTCTCTTGATCCGCAAGGTCATTGGATCTGCCCTGGGTGATGATTTTTTGCTGTAGCTGCCTCATTTCCTGTTCGATGTTAGCCTTCCCTTGATGAATATTGCCAAAGGTGGTTCTGTTCCAGTACTTAATTTTACCTTTGAGATGCTTGAGCTTTTGTTGAAATTGGAACATTTTGGATTCGGGAGGAGGATGGAAGCGAAGCCATTTAGTGCTGACAAAATGGTGGAAGTCGGGATGGGATAGCCAAAAGGATTCAAAACGGAAAGGTCTGCGAGTAATGTTCCCTGGTCGAGACCAGTGGAGAGAGATGGGCCAATGGTCTGAGCCCGTGAAGGGCAAGATAGAAGCAGCAAAATCTCCTCCCAGGTGGATGGCATTATCTGAGAGAAGAAATTTATCTAACCTAGAAGCAATATGCAAGTTGCCGACTTGTTTGTTGTCCCATGTGAAAGTACCATTATTGAAAGGGAGATCAATGAGCCAATTATTTTGTATAAAGTCCAACAGGAGAGTTCCATCCTGTGAATTTTTGCCCCTGCCTCCTCTTCGCTCATCCATCCTTGTAATCATGTTAAAATCTCCTCCCGCAATCCATAGAGGGAGAGATCTGTTTTGATTAAGAGTCGATATGGAGTCTAGAATCCTCTCTTTTTGCCGAGTGTCCTGTGGGAAATAAACATTAGTGAGTAGTCCATATTGATTAGTTCCTAGAATATGAAAAGATGCTTGGAGAAAGCTCCTGTGCGCATGGAAATTGGTGAGCTCCACTGCTCTTGAATCCCATATAATTGCAAGTCCTCCGGAGGCTCCATTTGCATCAACTGCTGTATTGTAGCTTCCGGGCCAAAATTTCTTAGCTAGCTTATCCATTATTGCTGTATCACATTTTGTTTCTTGCAAGAAGATAACCTGAGGGCTTTCTTGCTTTATCATGTTTTTGAGTAAATGGGTTTTCCTGGGGCCGTTCATCCCTCTGATATTCCAGGAGATTAACTTCATTGGGAAAGATTGATATCAGGACTGAAGTACTTCGTTAACTTGGCGTATCTGCCTGAATCTACTAAGGTCTGCCCTACCTTGATTGTTCTTTGGAGGATAGTTTTCCTACCTCTTTTTTTTATGTCCTTGACAATGAGATGTCAGTCCCAAGGGCTGCCAGTTTGAATTCCCAACGATTTTTGCCTTTGAGCTCTTGATAAGACCTCTTCCAGGTTTTGAAGTTGTCCTGCTGGAATAATGTCAAAATTGTTTGTGGTGCATGCCTGTTCCAATCCCGGGAGATCCAGATCCCCTATGTCTATTGATTCTGTTTCTTCATCCATAAAGCTCGAATAGTCTTGATCTTCCATAGGTTCTTCCTCTATGTCAGTGCCTAAGAGTGGCTTCTCCATTGGTTTATCCCCTTGGTCCGTTGAGGTTGATGCTTCTTTTCCTTTGGTATCTGATTGAACCCTGGTGGATTCTGCTTTTTTACTATTGTCAGCCTTCTCCGGTGTTAGTCCTAGTTGCTTCATTTGAGTTTCCGGGTGATCTGCTAGGGCTTCGAATTTGTTGCTGGTGGATGGCTTTGATTGACTGGGTGGCGCAGCAGAAGGCCTTGGTGCTGGCTTCTTATTTTCCCTTCGGCGGCGAACTACCTTGATGAAACCAGTGCCCTTAGAACCTTCCTGGTCCGCAGCAGGGGAGGGTTTCTGGTTTAAAGGGCAGTCTCTGAATAAGTGCCCCAGGCCATGACATCTTCGGCAGCGAAAGGGCACATGTTCGTAATCAATCATTTGTAGCCAATTCTTGTCAAAGTGAGATAGAGTTACAGCATCTGGTAGAGGCTGATTGAGATTAATGTAAACACAAAGTCTTGCATAAGAAGTATATGTACCTGTTTTTGTTTCTTCGGATGCTTTAACAAAGTCACCTAGCATGTTGCCTATGGCTTTCAGGGATTCTTCTCCCCAGAATTCGTTGGGAAGAGAATACAAGCGGATCCAAACTGGAGCCCAACTGAGATCTACCGTATCCGGGTTGAATCGCTCTACCCAGCCTTTGAGAAATAGACCAGCAGCATTGAAGAAATAAGGGCCGCCATCCATGACTCTGTTTCTATCCTCCAGGCAGTTGAAGATAGTTGTAAAGAAGCCTTTCGCTCCTAGATGCAGGGTGATGTGCCCCTTGGGATGCCAATTTGCTTGAATCCAGCTTCGCAGAGCTCGTTCAGTTGGCCACATGCCAATAAACTTCCCTATGAGGGTATGGTCTGTCATAAATTGTATTCTTTCTTCAATGAAATGTCCTGGCAGCTCGACCCTAGGTCGAATCGCCGCAGCTGGTTTGCAGGTTGCAGAATGAATTTCTTTTGCCTTGTCTTCTTCCTGGTTGGTGTTTTCCTTGTCCGACTGATTCTCTGGAATGTCATTGTCGTTTTGCCGGGGAGGTTCGCCGCCTCCCCCCGGCTGATGTTCCATACGGCTCGTTCCTGCTGAAAAAAGTTCAGGATCTAGTGCCGCTCTGGGCTACTGACGAAATCCGTAAGAGCAGACCTGCCTTGTCTGCAATGGCAGAGGGACAGAGCCTGCCAGAGTCACTATTTTTCAAACCCTAGCTGCCTCCATCGCCAGAGCTCCCTCTATAATCAGAAATTCTTTCAATTTCTCCAAATAATTAATCCATAATGAATTAATTAATTAATTCCAAGCAATTGGTGAGACTAAATTCAATTTTAATTCACAAATTTTAATTGAAGGACAAATTAAAATTGGAATATTCTTGTTGCCACATTTCAACAAAAATAACAATAAATGGCCCATGGTATTGAGAACCCATGGTATTCATGTGGAAAATATCATATTTAAAGAGGGAAATTAAACCAACCTAGATCCATCTTACCTTCGGATCTACTAAGTGCCAAGAGGGATCAATTCCCTTGAACCACATTTACTCACTTGCACAACCTCATATAAGACCTTAAGGAAATGGAGTTGACAACTTGAGACCTTAATGACTTCCCTCAGGTACTACAGGAGCTCTAGGAGCAACCCAACCCCTCCAAGTGTCCAACCCCTGAGGTAGGTTTTTTTTTCACTGACATGTTGATGGTGTTGGACCCGCCAACATGTAAGGGGATCTCTTCGATAAGAAGTCCCAATTAGACCTCAAACCGTTTGGTGTAGGAGTCCCAACAGTGGGTCATATGGTAGTGCCTTGACCGTGATTTCGCACAGAGGCAAGTAAGATGCCTCTATTGGTAGTAAGGGTGTGACAGCTACAGTAAGCCAAGGAAGGTGCATGAGAGGTTATACCACCTTGAGGGTGAGGTGAGTGCACCCCTTGGAAACCTGTGATAGCACTCGGCTTGGAAGGGAACACATGAGCAAAGATACATGACAACATGGAAAGAAAGTTAGCAAGCAATCCAAAGTGATGGTTAAACTAACAACACAATTTAGAAATATTCATACATACTTATACAGAATAGTCCATAAATGCATGTGTAAGCAAACAAATACATATATCATTTAGAGTAAACCAGATAGCATAGAATACAATGCAACATATGCATGAAACATGTTGGCTCTGTTATATTAAGAAGTGTAAGTTCCAGTCATACAATACATCCATGTCCAACCACTTGTTCCAATAGTGGAACGGTACAACCACAACCGCTTGCTCCTCCAAAGAGATGTACTAGCTCTGTGTAGTGGAGAAGCCAAGGCGCGTTACAATACTATCCAAGCTCTCTCCAAGATAGTCTTATCGGAAGCTTGGTTGACCAAAAGCCTTTACAATGAGTTATGAGGTTCTATTTATAGCGAAGGGTGGGGTAATCCTTGACATTCTCCTTTGTGGAAATTAATCCACCCTAATGACTCTTCATCTACTCTATGAATGTTACATCCAACTATCAACACTTGAACTTCCACTTGACAAGATGTTACATTACAATGCACATGTGCCCATGTGAGACAAAATGGCTTGAGCAAGCCATGCAAGACATCACTGACATTCGGTCTATTGTGGTGAGACCAACTCTTTGACATGCTTGTGATGGTGAAGGTGGTGAGCTAATGCCAAGATTGGTCATCCGTGATGGTGTGCATGTGCTCCATGGTGACATCTTACTGAAGCAAACTCTTGCCTCCGTTGCATTCAGGGGCATTGGTGTGGCTTCTCGATCCAACTCGTTTGTTAACATGTGCATGGTCATCTTGGGTGCAGTTGAATCAATAACACACTGATGCGTAATGTCCATGTTGATCTTCCAGTGTGTGCTAGTGGTCATACACATCAACTGTCAACTACATGCTCAGCTCCAGTTGGACTTTCTTCTTGTCTTCCCCTTGGTGAGTGTGCTGAATGGGTTGGATCGCATGCGTGTGCACAATGACATGCATGCTGATGAATCCCTTGCATGCGATAAATAATGCTTCTTACCATGTCTGCTTCGTGCCATCTGCTGGGATGGATCTATAACTTGAATGGGTGCAGTTTCATCCATGAGTGCATGTTGCACCCCATGTTGTTCCTGTTCCTACTGCAACTTATTCGCTTGTATATGCAGCTCATGTTCTTCCTTGAGTTGCTGCTTCAACACATGCAGCTCCTTGTTTGTTCCATTCTCTATCTTCGTACAATCACACTGTCACCTCATAACCTAATTCTCCAAAGTTTCTTTCATCATTAGTGGATCTAATTGAGCTTGCAACTTTGTTCCACCTCCATGTTGTCAACAACCTTCCTTTTGAATTCGTTGCATCCAGTATGTTGCCTTCAGCTGTTGTTCTTGATTTTGTTTGTTGTGATGTTTCTGTCGTCACATCTTGATGTCCTTGTATATGAAAAACTTGATGTCTTCGTGAGTCGGCAAACTCATAGACACTTGATCAACTACATCCCCAAGTATGCTTTGAATGGTGTCTTTGACTCTGATCTCTTGGAAACCATTGTACCTATGCTGCTGAGAGGCAGATGAACACCTATGATACCTAGAGACATGAAAACACTCATGGCAAGTGATCCGTCAATCGAAAACCAAAATTAACTTGAGAAATGACTTGCAACATACATGTGTGACTGATCATGAAGGTTGCGCAATTTCCGCTAGGAGGTCAGGAGATTGATTGCCAAGGCTATGCAAGGCACAGTCTAGGTTGTTGGGAGGCTGATTGGTTGCTGGAACTGCGTAAGGCATAGTCCAGTTTGGTTGGTGACTATTGGAATTTCACAATGTGCAATCTTAGCTAGCAATGGTTCTAGGCTCAATGACTGCATTGTGCAATTTTCTGGGCCAGTAGTCATTGTCCCTCAAAATTGCGTAATGCAAGACTGGATAACAACTCCTGGGAAGAAATTTTTATTTCTGGAGAGGAAGGTAGAGCCTTCCCTCTCCGATGGCGCAATGTAGTCTTGGTGAGGTAGAGTCCGGGTCAAGCTTGCCCAGACTCACCGATGGGAAATTGAACGTAGATGTGAATGAAAATGCTTGGTGATCCAAAGTGTAAACATAAGTGAATAATCGTGCATGCAAACGACGAATTACAGATTTAAAAAATGGAACAACATGCATATGGGTGAGGCGAATCGCCGAATTGGCATCCGTTTGTGAAAAATTGTTTCACGCATGTGAGAATAGTGAGATGTTAATGAAAATTGAAACGGTGCTAGTACAAGCTAGTATGTATCAAAATGACATCAAGTGATCACTGAAATCAAGCGGACAATGTTCATACGAAGCGAAACACAAAAAGTGCCAGAAATGCAACACAAGACATGGAAAGCGGGCTGACCTAAAAACAATTGAGCTGAATGTGCCAACAGCTCCTAGATGCAATGTGGGATGTCAGAGCTGCAAGGTTGATGTGAGGAATGAGCTCTACAGTGTCTAGTTGATGAGTTTTGATAAAATCGAGGTTGTGACATGCATGCCACAAATCTTGGGAATGTGACACTTGGTGGGAGGTTTTTGAAATGATCCTTGCATGTAACCTCCAATTGCCAAAAATAGATCCCTAAACTAAGGGATGCCTTTACATGTTGCCTTGGGAGAAGCAACCCATGCATGCAAGTCTATTTTTCTCGGTCCTAGAGGGAACTGATCAACTCAACTGCACATGTAAGAGGTTGTTCAAATGCTAGGAGAAAATGTACATTTTTGGTTGGGAGCTGGGCTAGAAGCTCAGAATATTTGCACAATTTCAGGGCAGAGCAGTTGAATACTGCCCAGATTTGCATAAATTTTGGGCTGAATAACCCAACTCAGAAGTATTGTGCAATTTTCTAGGTGAAGATTGCTCAGTAGAATTGCGCAATTCTAGGGCCCATCAGGCTGTGAGTTTGGATTGCACAATTTCTGGTGGGAAGGTTGGTTTCCCTCCAAATTTGCACAAATTATTGAAAGAGTTGCTTAGCCTCCTGCTGGGCCAATTTTGGTTGAGAAACCTGTGAGTGGAATGCATCGAGGTTTGATCGACAGGTTGTCTTTCTGCAAGAAAATCATTAGAGCTTGTGTACCTAACGAAGCAAGACATGCTGTTGTGAAAGGTTGGTAGGGAGATTCCAAAATGAAGCTTAGGAAAAATTTTGGAGGGTGTTTGTAGCCACTACAACATGACCTAGAGCCTTAGTCACTCCCTTGCCAAAGCATGCAAGCAATTGTAAGCCTCCAATCCCTCCCATAGGCCTACTTGCTAACGAATGTGGAATTTTCCAGTCAGTTTTATGCCAGTGACCCTGAATTTAGAGCTACTTTTTCAAGGCTAGGACTCAGGCCTTTGCCCAGAACTCTGTGAAACTTCCAGAAATGATAAATGACATAGAAAAAAGCTTATAAACTAAAACTTGAATTGGGACTTGACCTGACCCCTCCCAACTGGGATTGACATTTCATCAAACACATGGTAGACATGCAACCTACAGGTCATGAATGAAAATATGAACATAGGGCTCTAAAACTTATTTGAGGTTAAACAAGGACCAATTCCTTCTCACAATAGTTTTCATAACACCAATTAGGTCATGCATTCATTAACCAGACATTCATTAATGGAAATGTGATAAGAGCCATACCTAGACTTGTCAATTAACCATGCTTATAACCAACATATAACCAAATAAATAACAGTAATAAAACAACCATTAAAGACACATAATAAAAAGTACATTTACTCATCAAAAGTAAGAGAGCTTAGCTCTTATTAAACACATGAAAAAGCTAACCAAGTCAGGGACTTCCACGTACCACCCGACCATAGATTAGGCTGAACCAAATCTTTCTTTTAGCGAATCATTCCCATGCCATATTCTAAGCATGAATGTGGGATCTCATGGGATAAACCAATCCATAAACAACCAGGGGAATCCAAAAGTTAAACCACATCCACCCTCACCATACTGTGATCTCACTTAAACCAATACCAAGATCAAAAAACCAAACCAAGCTTGGATGCCTCAAAATTCCTTCACCATCCCTTGAGGAATTTTCCTGTCTCCGCCCACATGTTGAGGGATTTCCAGAGAAAATCATCTCCACCCCCAACCCTTGGTATTTTCTCGAGACCACCTCACCCAGATCGAAAACCTTGCGGCAATCCAAATCTCAACCAAGAAAGAATCCCATCACACCATGGATATTCAGAAAAGACAAGGCAAGGCTAAGATCATTGTCAAAACCTGAAAAAATCCATGCCACCGACAAAAAAGAAACCAAATACACACATGCATAGGCCATGCATGCCAAAACTAGCTAGGAAATAATACATGCAATATTTTACCTACAAGTATTCCTACCGAAGTTTCTTAATCCAACCTTTACTTGCTTGATCTTTGCTTCTTTTCCTTCCTTGTCCTTCCTTTGCTTGCTTCTTTCTCCTCTTTATGCTCTTCTCCTCTCTAAGACTAACTCCAAAACTGAACTGACAAAAGGCTCCCAACTGATGCTCTGATGTCTTTTTATTCTTGATGCCTCTATTTTCTTCCTTTTTACATTATTTTCCTTCACTTTCCTCCTCACATGCAACCTATGACATTTCACCTTCCTTTTATCCTAATTTCCTTTATTTTCATAAAAAATATGCCAATTAATGTCTCTTTGCCTTTTCAAAGCCTTTGTGATTGCCTTTTCCAATTTCCCCTTAGCCATAAATGCAACAAGTGATGTCCACTAGGATATTTTGCCCAACGTTTAGCTTGGAATAAGTGCCCCATGACCTTGGTCTTATTTTTCCTTTATGTCTTATTTTGTCTTTATTAACTTTTATTGCATGAACTTTTGACATGGAGTTGTTACAATATGCAAATATCTTTTAGAGTGAAAAGAGATTTGGTCCCTCTCGGTACTTGGTAGATCCGGAGGTAAGATGGATCTAGGCTGATATGAAATAATACAATGTTTAGTTGAATTTTTTTAACTTGTAGTTGGTTTTTTTAATATAAATGTTAGTGTTATTTTAAGTGTGTGTTTGTTTTTTATGTGATACTAGTGGAAGTAGTGTGTCAAGCAAGCAATACAAAAAAGGGGTATATGAGCATTTTGTTTTTGAAAACATTGTATATTTTGTCAGCTTCAAATTTCAATAAGATTTTAATAAATATTAGTTTTGACACTGGTTTTTATTGTTATATTTATTAACTATGATAGAGTATGTGCTAGAAATCTAAGTATGCAATGCTTTATTTAGTCAAATTTTAAGCAATGTGTTTTGATTTAGTCAAATTTTAAGCAATATTTCCAGAGCTTTATGGCCCAATTGTGGGAGGTAGATACAAAGGTAACTATCATTAAGAATGTGACATTGAGGATGTCTTTGGCATGGAAAATGAACTAGCACCAAGCATTGAGGTTATTGATCACTGATGAAGTCTAAGAGTTGAATCTTGTTATCCCAAGGGACCTAAAGGAAAAAATACTCACTAGAGGAGATGGTGATGTGTTTTTGTATTGGGAGTGGTTCCTCAAGTGACAACATGATAGGAAATAATCTTGAGTCCTTGGAGGGCTACCATTAATTGGGGAAGCTATAATCAATGAAGGGGAGTTGTTAAAAAATTATCTATGAGAGGTCAGAATTGAGAAGGGGACATTAAAATAATGGAGAGGGCCATATGGAAGTTGGGTTGTTATGTAATGACTTGATTCTTGAGGAACATGGGGAGGTAGGCTTGTGTAGTAACCACCACCCCATTGTAACACCCCCTCCGAGGTCTACCCAAAGTAACCTTGCCAACAGGGGTAAACATGACATGAGAGGCTACAATGATGAGATTAAATCTCCTATGTGTCCTTAAGGAAGTGGAATTGACAAAACATCACACACAGTCATCCAACAACATCAGCAGACCCCTCAAGAGACAAGTTAGCCACTCAGACAACCTGTCCTTGAGTTCCATTGTTGTTTGAGCAACTTAGGGTAGAGTCACTACCCAAGTGAGTTAGTCTCTAGGCTAACACTTTGTGGGCCAACAATCTCGGAAATTGAGCCATTTTTCTAGCCCAGACCTCCCAGCCTCTACCCAAAACTTGTTGGAACCTTCAGGAATCATTAAATAAATGATAACAATGTTAATGAATCAAACTCAACCTCATGATTAGGCCCAGGCATCCCCAACCAAGACTGAAATTATGTCAAACACTTGGCATCAATACAACCTACAGGTCTAAGATACAAGACAGAGCATAAATGAATGAAATAACTTATGAAACATAACCAAAAGGATCATCTCCTTCTCCAATGAACTATTATATCATCAATGAGGTCTTGCATCCATTCATTTAATAGTTACAAGTAAATACATAAAATAACCATGACATGAACCAGTCATTTAACCATGCTTATAACCAACATAACACTATATAACTATCAAATATATGACAAACATTAAATCCACATATAAATTAGTGAAAAAGTAAGGGGACTTAGCTTTTATTAATCATAGGCAAATCTAACCAGGTTCGGGACTTCCACATACCACCTGACCATAGACATGGTTGAACCAAATCTCTCTTTCAGCCCGTCATCCCCGTGCCATATTCCAAGTATGAATGCAGGATCTCATAGAAAAACCAAGACAAGAACAACCAAGGGAATCTAGAGGTTAAACCACCTCCACCCTTATCAAACTGTGATCACACCAAAACTGGTGCTCCGATCATAATTGAACCGAACTTGGAATGCCATCTAGAATACATCATTATCCTTGAGGAATTTTTATCTCCTTGTCTGTTAGGCTTTACCACAATCCAAACTGGATTAGTAGGCCCTAAACCAAGACCAGTCTCTTAGGCTTTACTGCAATCCAAACCTAGAGCATTAGGCCTTAAATCGAGACTTCTCCCTCAGGATTTATCATGTATCCCACCAAAATTGGTCAAGGGATTCCTAGGCCTTTGGGAATGGAACTTGAGACCACCTTCGCCCTGGATTTTGAAATCCATATGACAAACCAAAGCTCAAAAACCAAAATAAACATCCCAACACCATGGCATCTGGAAAAAGGAAAGGCTAGGCTGAAATCCACTACCATAACTTAGCAAAACCATGCCACCGACAACAAGAGAACCATACACCAACATGAAAATCCATGCATGTCCAAACTAGATTGGAAATCACACATGCAAAAGGTTATCTGCAAGCATTCCTATTGAATCTTCTTGATCCTTCTTTCCTTCCTTGATCCTTGCTTTCTTTTCCTTTCATGGCTTCAAAACTAGAGTGCTCCCAGAAAATTTCTGAGTGACCAAGAGTGAAAGAGAGAATAATGAGAGAGCTTTGAAGTTTAGCTAACAAAAGTTTGAATTGAAAAAAGCCATGAACTGGTCCTCAAAAGCCTTTTTATTAATGAGGCCTCTAATTTCTTCATTTCCCACTATTTTCCTTCAATTTACTCCTCACATGAAACTTGTGAGATTTCACCTTACTTTTCTCCTAATTTCCTTTATTTTCATAAAATATTGTGCAAAAAATGCATTTTTTCCTTTTAATGCCTTTGCCTTTACCTTTGCCAATTTCCTTTAGCCAAAACACACATCCAATGATGCCCACTAGGATACCTTTGCCCAACATTCAACCTGGAATAAGTGTCCCTTAACCGTGGTCTTATTTTGCCTTTATTAACTTTTATTACATGAAATTTTCACAAGGGATATTACAGAATCCTCCCCCTTGGGGAACACCGTCTTCGGTGTTAAACCACACCATGATCTTAGAAAAACCACTGAAAAGAAAACATACTGCCCATGGAGCTTTATAACTTAGCTTGATGTAGTATTTTTAATGAAAGACCTGCTCAAAAGAAAAACATCATAACAATATGACAAGATAACAACCATAATAACATGACACCCATACTGCTTATTGGATATTTATAACTTAGCTCATGGTGGTATTTACATCCATATACATATACATACATATACCAAAACATCAACAAACATATGCCAAACATATACCAACATCAAACCAAAATGACTTTGCCTCAACCAACAAATAATGAAGGATATGTTAGGTTCCTATACCAATAGGTGTCATTTTTCATGATTGACATTGATAAGGCCTAATGTGTTCAAACCTTTGGCTAGTTGCAAAGGTGTTCCATATTCCATGAAAACAAAAAATTTTAAAAATGAAAAGAGGGTATGCCCTAAAGGAAAAATCAAAGGGCAAAAAGAATGAATTGGTCAAAAAGAAATAAGGTGAACCCCAAAGAAAAGACCAGGAAAGTGTGCTAGTCCAAAATGGAACTACTGTTCCATTTTTGAAGAATTTCATTGTGTGCAATTAGTTGACTCTTACCACAGCTGATGGATGGCCAAACAGCCCAATCTTGGCCAAGTCCATATTTGAATTTCTTGTCTTAGAGATAGTGAATAAAGTCTGTCCAAACAGTTCAAGCTTGGCAGACAAATAGTTAGGTAGAGAAGCAAAGGGTCTCAATAGCTAAATCTGAGCCCTTGGAAGAAATAAGGGTAGACTTAGATAGGATGGCAACTAAAAGAAAATAAAATAGCAAGGGTTTGCTAGTTCAAATGCACCCAATGATAAAGGAAGAAAAAATGCTAGGATTAGTAGGTTGGGTAGGTAGTTTTGATGTTGCAGAAGCAGGTTTATGAACAATTTTGTCTTTTGAAGATGATTCACCTCATCAATATTATAAACACCATGGCAACTAGGTGGTGACAGATTAAATGATGCATGTCTAACTTCCCCTCATTCCCCTCCCATCAATCACTCACTAACCTCCCTCCAAGGACACTGAGATCTGCTCAGTACTCCTAGTTCACTTCATTTCATGAAAAAGACTAAGTGAAACTCTGTTTTTACTTAGGATATCAAAGCCACATTTCTTGTGTAAATTTTTTTTCTTCCATTTTGCTAGGTTTCCAAATTCATAACTTGGATACCTTTCACTCCCCTAAGCCTAAGTTCCACTTTTTTGACTTAGTGCTTTGTCTGGATATGTTCCTCATTTTAACATATTAACTTTATTATATAGTTCCTATGTAAAATTCCCCCCCCACACCCCCTCGTACTATATTTATATATAAAAACCCTGAAAAAACTTTAAATATCCCGACCCCCAGCTAGCTATAGCCATATATCAATGTTTATGGGGTCAATGATTCATTTGGGGCCATTAATAATCCTGCACGCGCATACCACACGATTTATTTGACATTTGGTTAAATAAATAACCAACCCACCCCGCCCGCAAATATTAAATGTTAATTAACACTGGGTTAATTAACTGTTAATCCACCTGATGGCCAATACAAATCACCCCTATACAAATTAATTCGTTGTTTATTACCCAGCCCCCACGCCATAACCCACCACCCACTCCGTCATACGTCAACCGTTGGATCTGATCCGACAGATCGGACGGCCCACATCAATATCGGAACCCCTCCAATGTCCGAAAGTTACCTTTCGATGAAAAGCAGTATTCTCGTCATACAAAAGACACGTGTCGCCCGCCTGGTATCATTGCATCCCCTCCGCCTGAAACAACCTTTGTTCCAAAAGTGGTGCGAGGAATACCATATACCGCCCCCGCGGAACCTCGATGACGTCATCCTGTGATGTCACCTTCACGTCATCCCCACGTCATTATTGCCACCTCGCTCCATGTCATCTGCCACGTCATCGCCATGTCCCCGCTACATGACAAAAAATTTACGTCATGCTGACGTCATCACAAAAAAGCGGCAGAAAGCCCATAAAGCCAATTTTTTTTTCAAAACCTGTGAAAGTGATTGTTTTCGTCCATTTCTATTTGTTGTTTTGCGGAACCTGTGCATGCAAACTACGACGAAATTGTCACCAAAGCTCCAATCTGTCACCTTGACCACCATAATCCAGTATCCTGCTCTGTAAATCATCATCCAACCGGCCAATTACTCTCGTGTGTGTCGCAAAAACACAAGTATTTACTCCATTACCTCCAAATCCTGTGTATTTCCAGTTTTTTCTCTGAATTGCATCCGTAGAACCAAAAATCGAACAAATTCAGTCTCTAGTTCTTGAAGAACACACCCCAAGCATACCTGTTTTATCCATTTTCTGCAAAACACTCGACTCCTGTAGCTAAAAACATAGTGAGCTGATAAAAACAAATATTCACCTAAATCTTGTTCCCAAGCCCCTATTTCTAACTTTCCTTTGCAAAATTCTCCAAAAAACACCCAAAATTAAGCTCAAAACGTCAAAATCATTTCAACGAGCACACCATTACCACTGTTTTGTCCAGTTTTACTGAAAAACCCTGCAAACTTTGTTTTCCACTGTGATATTCACCCAACAAGTTAAAATTCAAAGTGACTTCAGTCTGCAATTCCTTGAGAAAGGCCCCAGAGCCATTGTTTTATATACTTTTGCTACACAGACCCAAATTCCAAATTGAAAAATCCTAGATAGTTGAGCAATGGAGGCTCCAGTGGCCCTGAATGTTGCACCTCTCAATGCTCCACACAAAGAATTGGAATGGATACCTTTAGCTGATAGAGATTTCTAGATTAATGACTTAATGGGTGACAAGACTCATCTCCAAGCAGTTTGTGAAATTAGGAATAACTACCGCAGCAATGCTGATGTCTATGGAATTTGGGAGTCCAATATGCCCATGTACTACCTCCCTTCAGTGAATGTATTCCCTGACCTCATTCACCAATGCCATGCCAATTATGAGCCCATTCAAAGAGTAGTGATGGCCCCTTCTAGAAATATCCTCTTTGACATCACCCCTGAATCCATAAATGAAAATGTTGCACTTCAAGCCAACTCAACCTTTGACTCCTCTTTCCATGCGACTTTTGCTTGACCAAGGTGCCAAATTGCCCAGCTCAGAGATAGCCAGATTAACTCAATTATTCATGAGACCAGATTGGTAGCATTGAGGCCCACCCCCATATGTGCATGCTTGGTTCACTTTGGCAGGAAGATTCATTATAGACATGATATCCTACATCTTAGGATTTAAAACAAGTGAGCATGTTGATGAGACCACATTAGTTTTGTTATCCATGTTTACTCGAGGAAAACCCCCTGCTGTCAAATATGATTATGCCACCTTCATAGCTGATAAGATCGATGAGCAATTCATGAGCATGGACAGAGAAAGAGTGTTTAAATACACATCATACATATATCATTTGTTGTTGTTCAATCAACCAGATAGTTTTCAAATTTCCCTCAGAAAATTAGATCTCAAAGGAGAGTGAAGGTCTGTAATCTTCTGGACCTCAGTCTTCCACCATGTTAATAACTCCCCTTATACTTACTGTGAATTCATTGATCTGTTCATACATCCAGCCTCTTCCTTATTGGTGACAACTCCTCCTATTAGACTCTTGGATGAAATGCATAAAATTTTACAGCTCTCCAAAAGCTACAGCATAGGTGACTAGTACTTTTACCAGAATCATGCTGAAATCCGAATATATGGCTGTGAACTATGCCCCTACAAGCTACCCAAATTTGTGCCTATGAGGTTGTTTGCACTAGAGTACTTCAGGCAGTTTATCCATACAGACATAATCCATTTTTGCAAGGCTAAGAAAAAGGCACAGCTGAAAATAAGAAATCAATTGGGCCCTTTTATCTTCAATAAAAGGGAAGCCTGGGAGCAGGCTGATAAGAATTTAGGGAAGCAACTTAAGCTGAAACAAAGCTTTTATTGGGCACCATATGATCCCAATCATTTTATAAGTTATAGAAAAGTCAAAAACAACCTAGCTCCATATGTTCATTGCAAAATCCCTGAAATCCAGCAGTATTTTAATCAACAAGAATGGTTAGAAGGAACCTTAGTGGCAGAAATTACTGAAGAAGAGAAACTGGAAAAGGCCATGAAAGGACTTGAAAAAACGCTTGACCTGGACTCTTTTGGATAGGTATCCTTCAAGCTGCCTCAGCACATAGGAGGTGATACATCTTTTGCCGAGACTTCTCAGCAGTCCACACAAAAAGCCAACACCGGGTCAGTAAAGGGTAAGGAGGTAGTAGACACAGAGTAGGAAACAATGACAGACCAGCCAAATACATCAAAGGAACAAGGCCAAGGGCAAGGTCCTTCAACAGAGACAAAGGTGCCTGAAATCCCTGTATTACAAACTCCTCTAAAAGAGGAAAGAGGCAACAAAAGGGACAGAGATGAAAGCACACCTGTAAGTGGACCAACAGAACAGCCAGGGGAAAAGAGGCAACGGTTAAATCCTTACTCTGAAGAGGAACTCTTGGATGAGGCAACAAGCATCCCAAGAGGTGAGGGAAGGACTGAACAATAGACTACTCCAAATTTGGAAACATCAGCTAGCTCATACCAGCAAGAGCTAGAGAGACAACACAGTGTGGAGATTACTTCCACCAGGCCACAAAAGAAGCAACAAAGCAAGCAAGGCTCGGACATTAAGAGAGCATTTACTGAAATAAAGGCAAGAAATGAGCCAATAAGGATTCAACTTTATAATCAATTGCTGAGAATGGCTCCCACAAATCAACAAAGGTTAATGGCAGCATATGATATTCAAGAAGGGAAAATGACCCTTAGTCACTTCAAGCCCACAATGCAGCAACAACAGTCAGCTACTGATTATATCAGGACCAATCTGGAAGTTCTCTCCAATGATATCCATCCAATGGACCAGATTGAATTACATAAGCAAACCAGAGAAATGGTGTACTCCACCTTGGTAGACACGACATTATTAGCTCACAAGTTGCAGAATTCATTGCATAACACCTCTGCCCAATTAGAATTGGAAAAGGCTTCCTCATTAGCCAAGGATAACAGGATAAAATCCTTTGAAGAAATTATCATTGAGCTGGGACATGATCCCAAGGATGCTAAGGGCATAAAGGCATTGATAAAAAAGAAGGAAGAAGACATTGCAACCCTCAAAAAGCAATTAAAGCTGCCAATTACAATGCATCCACAAACCACAGAGGTAGTGCAGCAAAAGGAAGAGGAAGACTTAATGGATTTCTTAATGAAAATGAATCAGAGGCTAAATGAGACAGAGCAGGAATTGGAGAAGGTATTACAAGAAAAACAGGGAGTGTCGACCTCCCAGCCACGAGAAACAGCTCCAACAAGCACAACTGCTCCTCCTACAACCACAATAGCAGTACCTTCCACTGTCCCAGCAACAGGTACATCAACCACAAATACTTCAGCAACAACAACAATAGTACCAGATACCAGCATGAGCATGGAAGAGCTGATGAAGGTAGTAAAAGAGTTAGAATTCCAAATGTCAGAGCTTAAAGAGGCCAAAGACAAATTGGCTAAACTATAAGTAAGTTATGATAAATAAAAAATGACTGTTGCAGAAAAGACAAGAGAGGTAAAAGCATTGGAAAACAAGGTAAGATCCTTGGAAAAGGATCTTTCTCTTCACAAACCTCTAGCAAAAATTAAAAATATCTTGTGGACTAATATTGGGCAATCCATCAGTGATCAATGGAGATCAATCCATGAGAAAATTGACTTGATAGTACACTACAAAAAAACCCTGTGATTAGCATCACTTTTTGCTTCCTTTTTTGCATCTAGAGCCCATTTTTGGTGCTATTTGTGTCCATTTATCAAATACGGTGCAAAAATTGATGCAAATTTTGCACCAAGTTTTGCACCAAGTCTTACATCAAGTTTTAGCACCAGGTATTTTAATAGGTTTTGCACCAGATTTTACACCAAGTTTTACGCCAAGTTTTATGCCAAGTTTTATGCCAAGTTTTGTGCCATCCTTTGCACCATTTTTCGCATCAAGTTTGGCACCTAATTTTGTTTCACCAACTTTTTCATCCTCTATTGCATCCACTTTTTGCACCTACACTTGCCTCAACTTTTGAATCATCTCTTGCATCCTCTTTTGCATCATTTTTTAAATCATTTTGTGCAGCCATTTTTCCATATTTTTTGCATCCCCTTTGTGCCAAGTTTTGCATCAAGGTTTGTGTCTAATCTTGCATCTAATTTTGCATCTATTTGTTGCATTGACTTTTACATCTTGTTTTGCATCCATATTTACATCCTCTTTTTCATTTGCTATTGTGTCCACTATTGCATCCATTTTTCTTGTGCCATAATTTGCACCTAGTTTGACACCTCCCTTTGCACCCTTTTTGTTTCTAAATTTTCATCCACGATTGCGTCCTCATATACATCTAGGTTTTCATCGACTTTTACATCTATTTTTGCATCCCTTTTTATATCCACTTTTGCGTCAATATTTGCATCAGGTTTTGTGTCTCATATTGCATCTACTTTTGCCTTGAATTTTGTTGCATCAAATTTTGAATCCTATTTTACATCCATTGTTGCACCCATGTTTACGCCCACTTTAACATCCATTTTTGAATCTTATTTTGCATCTTCATTTGCTTCTTTTTTTTCATCTATCATTACATCCACTTTTGTTGTGACACAAATTGTGGCATGTTTTGTACTTACTGTTGTACTCCCGTTTGCTTCCAATTTTGCATCCATCTTCGCATCCTCTTTTGCATAAAATATTGCATCTATTTTTGCATCCACTTTTGTGTTGGATTTTGCATCTCATTTTGTATCTTCTTTTGCATGTACTTCCATTGCATCCAATTTTGTTTCTCCTATTGCACTCGTGTTTGCATCCACTTTTACATCCCTTATAGCATGCATCTTTTTTTTTATGTCTAATATTACATCCACTTTCTCATTGACTTTTGTTGAGCTATGATTTGTGCCATATCTTATGCCTATCATTGAAATCCACATTTTATTCCACTATTTCATCCACATTTGCATCCTCTTTTGTGTCCAAGCTTGCATCAAATATTGTTTATGTTTTTTGCATCCCATTTTGAATCTACTTTTACATCCACTTTTGATTCGCCCAATTTTACAACTAATTTTTTGTCCACTATTGCACCCACGTTTGGCCCATGTTTACATCCATTTTTGCATCCAAGTTTTCCTCCTTTTTGTATTCAAGTTTGTGTCTTTTTTTACATTCATTATTGTATCCACATTTGTTTCACCACAATTCATGCTATGTTTTATGCCTACTATTGTTCCCATGTTTTCTTCCACTTTTTCATCCATGTTTGAATCCTGTTTTGTGTTCAGGTTTGCATCAAATATTGCATCTACTTTTTCATCCACTTGTGTCAATTTTTCTATCTTTCTTTGCATCTAATTATGTTGTGTCCACTCTTCATCCAATTTTACGTCTATTTTTACCCACATTTTTGTTGTTCACTTTTGCTTCCAACACACATCATATTTTTTGCATTGATGATATTTCTTATAACATTGAAAATTATGAACAACTGATGACAATGTCAATAATAATGATGATGATGATAATGAAGATGATGATGATGACATGAATTGTGATTGTTATGATAGTGAAAATGATGATAAATACGATCGAGGTTACAATGGCAATGATGATGACGATGCTAATGACCTTGGCCATTCTTCCCAATTTTTTAATGTTGTCATGGTCATAATCATAATAATTATCTTTGGTTACGTCTTCCAAGTCATTATCATCTGATCATCATTATCATTATTTTCATCTTGGTCATCATCAACAACAATAACGATGTGAATGATGATTATGAAGTTCATGATGAAGATGACAACAATTATGATAAAAATTATATTAGTTATGATGATGGGGATGATGAAAATTATAATGACGATGATAATGGTAGTGATGATGATCATCATGAATCATCTCTAAAAAATAAGGTTGTTATTTCTCTTGCATATATCATGTGTCCTAACAACCCTTTTCGAGCACTCGTAACATTTTTTGGGTTGATGATATTTCTTATGATGCCTATAATTATGAGAAATTGATGACATTGTCCATAATGATGATGATGATGATGATGATGATGATGAAGACATGAATGGTGATTATGAGGATAATGAAATGATGACGATGATGGTGATGATAATGAAAATATTGAAGATGATGACCCTCCCTCTAAACTAGGGAG
>APFE031103498.1:0-12099 GCA_000404065.3 Pinus taeda | reverse complement strand
TGTGATAAAATTTATCTATAACATATAAATCATTTGGTTTATTTATAAGTATTGACTATATAAAATTTTAATAAATTGTTATGTTTTTTATTCTCTCAAAATAATTTAACCTAAAAGATTACTTTAAAATTACTCTAATATCTAGAATTCATACTTTTACATTCATGATTGTATTACTATAACATCTAGAACTATAAATTACTCTAATATGTGAATCCATAATTTTACATTCATGCTTGTATTACTCAAACATCTAGAATTCATACTTCATTCATGTTTATAGAGGTTACACAACTGCCTTCTTAACCTCACTCTTATATGTCCATATTAAATTACATTTATAGTATATTAAATAATTAATCAAAATCAAAAGTCTCTTTGAATTTGAATTAAACACAAATTATGCAAGTTTCAAAGTGTTTTGTACCTCATCACATGTTCTACGAGATTACAATGCACTTGGCATTATGGTTTTTATATATATTTTATTTATGAATTTAAGGGATATTGAATAATGATGGTAAGTATTAAGTGTAATATTTTAATTAGAGATACACTGAATATCAAAAACATGAACTAAGTTGCACTCTCAGAAAACCAAAATAA
Organism: Pinus taeda; assembly: GCA_000404065.3. Taxonomy (NCBI): domain Eukaryota; kingdom Viridiplantae; phylum Streptophyta; class Pinopsida; order Pinales; family Pinaceae; genus Pinus; species Pinus taeda. The sequence goes on along the minus strand of APFE031103498.1, from coordinate 11,493 downwards.
TAATGGATATCTATTAAATTCTTTATAAAAAACTATAACATCTTTGCTTTGATAACTTGGTAAGAGAGAACAAAGCAACTTTGTTCAATTTAATTTTTTCCCAATTACAACTTTGTTCAACTTCATTTTTTCCCAATTACAACTTTGTTCCTGCAGATTGGACAGATTCTGCTGATGTTAAACCATTTGGTGACGCAGTGACCATGGAATATATGGGAGCATGGCAATTGGAGGACACCCTCCCCATCTTTATAACCCTCCAAACACACTGTACACCTCTCTCCAGTTTCTGCTTTATTTTCATGTGGCTGTATTTTAAATTCAATGGTGGGCAGCGCAGCAAGTGTTTGAGGAGGCAGCGCAAGTGTAACGGAACCTATCCTCTGTTGCAATGCCAAAAGCTGCTCATAACCCAGCTCCTCATCTTCATCATCCAAGAAATCAAAATCATAAATTTGTAGCAACCGAGGATCACGTTGCGGCCTCTGAACAACTCGCACAGAACTGCCGACGTGTCGGAGCAATCGCCGCCAAAATATTTGATCATTTCTTCTGCCCTCTGGAGTGGGGCGGATTGCTCGATGGCCTGTACTATCCATTCCTTCTTTATTCTCTTATCTGTCTGTGTTTTTCAGACTGAATTTTATAGGATGCCGCTTATCTGTGTTTTTCAGCCTGAATTTTATAGGATGCAGCTTATATTATTCGTTTGACTCGCCTTCCATCAATATATACGCTATAGTATTAACTGAAGATTAGCCGACGCTAAATTAAAATTTGAGGTTGCTTGCTTAATATGGAATATGAATACGATTTATATATATAAAATTTAAAATTACATAAAATTTAATATATATATTTTTTATTATAGGTAATGTGAAATATTTTTGGGATTTGAAACATTACATTTTTACCATAATTATATATATATATTATATATATATTATATATATATATAATATTAATATATTTATAATATAATCCACTATTTTCAAGAAATTATTAATGTAAAATAAAGTTAAGGTTTATGTTGAATTTCTAGCTTTTCAATTGTTATAGATTTAAATTTCCTCATATTGATTTAAAATATGGATACCATTTTAGTTTTACTATTGGAAAATAAAAATTCTAGGGAAGTTTGCAAAAATGCAACGATTTTAGTTTTATTAAAGGAATAAATTTTTTTGTGAAGTTTGCAAAATGTTTATATTTTTAAATTTATAAGTTTTAAAATTATTAAATTTTTAATTATTTTATTATTACATTAATTTGATTTATCTTTTAAAAGTAAAACATTTTAAATTTGAAACATTAATTTTACAAAATTGAAGTTTTATATATTAATCATTTATATATTATTACTAGTTTCAAGAAAATTATTAATGTGAAATATAGTTAAAGTTTTTGTTATTTGTCAATTTTTGGATTTCAATTGTGTGTAGATATAAATTTCCTTATTCCTCTCCTGGATTTTGAGACTCTTTTCATTTAATTTAATTTATCATCTTTGTTTTTTAAAACCCCGTTTCTCCTAGGTTTTCTCTTCAGTCTTTCTTTTATTGGAAAGGAAGAAAGAAATTATTTTTAATGTCCAGAGGCTAAAGATAGTCTATGTGATAGATTGTTTCTTCATCTGCTTGATGTATTTGGTATTTTTCCTTAAGATAACCTATGTGACAGATTGATCCTTCTTCATTTGCTTGATGCATTCGGCCCTTTTGGTACATTTTGTATTGCCTATTCTCTCTAATTCTTAGAAAATTTAACATAATTATTGTTTTAATACATTCTTTGACTTTCCCTTTTAAACTTTTTTCTTATCATTACATCTTAGTACATTTTGTAATTTCCTCTTTCTAATTCTTAGAAAATTTAACATAATTATTGTTTTAATTCCCTTTTAAATTTTTTTCCCAATCATTACATCTTTACTTTATAATAGTTCCTCCTTATTACTATTAAATATCTATTATTTAATATAATTTTATTATAAATAATTATTAAATTTTTATTAATCAATTATTATTATTTATTTATATTTTTGCTATTATACCTCATTTTCTTATGCTAAGTCTTCCTTAAATTCTTCACTTGAAAATTTTAAAATTTAATTCATTATCCTTTAAACCTATAGTATTTATTTATTCATTTTTATCGGTATTTTTTTTATTAATTTATAATAGATCCATTCAATAAAATTATATATATATTAATTATTTATTTGATTTTTTATTTATCTCTTTTTTGCTATACTATACTATTGTTTAATTTTTGAGTGATTATTATTTTAATATTATTATTTTGAATGATTATTATTTTAATAATTCATTTTTTAAATTTCTTTCCCATGTTTGGTCAAAGTTTAATTTGTTAAATACTTTTATTTTAGTAATAATTTGAAAAATGTTTAGGAGATCTCGCGACGATGAAGGTTTTGGTCTAGCCACCAGTTGTCCATGGCCCGTATTGCCTTGCAACGAGATTTCACAATCATTAATGATACATTCTTGTGTCTCAGTGGAGAAAACAATGAATCTTAAAGGAACGACAACTGGTTTTGCAAGCCTTTCTTCTCAGGCAGATCAAGGTAAAGTTTCTTATAGTTTTATGTTGAAATCCAAATCTACTCTCCTGATTGTCCATGAAGCCCCTTTTTTAATGTCTCTACGGGGGATGAAGCCATCAACAACGTGAAATATTTTTTCAGATTTTTGTTTGGTTTGTATATTTAATGGGTTTTGGCCATAGTTGACTGATCTACATAAGTGGATTTCTAATACATGGAAATCCCTCTTGTCTCAAGATATGAACATTTTCCCAAATGATTTCTCTGTCATTTATAAACAACAACATATCATTCACATACAAGACCAAATAAATAACATGATCACTAACTAATTTGAAATACATACAATAATTTTCTTTGATCCATGTAAGCCAATTCCCCATGCATAGGTATCAATTTTTCTATACCACTTTCTTGGTGATTGCTTTAACCCATATAGCGACTATTCATCTTTCCTACTAGCTTTATCATTCCTTTCACAACAAAGTCTTTTGGGTGCTTCATGTACATTTCTTCTTCTAGATCCCCATGTAGGAATGCTATCTTCATATCCATATTCTCTATTTCAAAATCAAAGTAGAAACAATAGATAAAATAAATATATAAGTTAAATTGGAAAAAAGAGAGAAAATATCACGAAATTCGATTCCCTCTACTTAGGAATAACCTGCTACTACTAATCGAGCTTTCTATTTTTCCACTCTAATTTTTGCATTTAATTTCTTCTTAAACACCAATTTAGTGCCAATGGGATTCATTCTAGATATCAACTCCACTAGATACCAAGCCTCAATTTTGTTGAAGGCTAACATTTCTTTAACCACGACCTTTTTCCAGAGTTTTCCATCCTCTGAATCTATTGCCTCCCTAATAGGATCATTATCAATAATAAGCAAAGAAAAATTTTGAATAAAAATTAGGTGGAGTATACCTTTATGGTTTCCTTATTTCCTGAATCGACCTGCTCAGTGGCAAAGTTTGTGGCTCTTCTTCTTATCATTCTTGTTCTTTTTTAGGGTTTAGCTCATCATCCTTCAATTCAAACTCTATCTTCACTGGTTCTTTCTCTCTTGGTAGGAATTCTTATTTGACAACATATTTGACTTCTCTAAATACTACATCTCTACTTGTAGAAAATCCTGTAGATTCACAAGCTAGTGAAATTTGCTAAAGCAAGAGACAAGAATCTACTTCTACTCTTTACAACGAAAGCCCATAAACATTGAGCAAACAATAATCAATAGAGGAAGAGAATCAAAGGCACATAACTCAATAAATATCGGGGGAAAGCCATAACTCAAAAACCCACTATCTGTTTTGTATTAATCCAAAAAATCAAGATGAAATTACAATGCTTGTTCTCTATAGAACAATCTCAGCACTCAACAAATTCAATCTCCAACTCATAACCAAGCTCAAGGCCAAAGCTTAGCCTCTTCACAAGCTCTCCAAGTCTCTTTTTCAATGTGTAATTCCCATGGAAAATAGCTTGTATTTAATGGGAAATAAAGCCTCTAAAAATAGTGCAATCCATCAAGGATCAGTTTCTGAAAGCTTGCACTATCAGTGCGACTCAGAAAAATCTAAAACAAATACTAAATTGTCCCTGCACTCTAGTATCAATTGGGTCTTTCTCAAGAATTGACATTCATGAGTTTCTGATGAGTAAATATTCAGTTAACTGGGGTAGCACTGGTGGAGTTCATTAGTGTCACCACTGACTGTTAACTCACTATTAGTTCTCTCAATTAGTTTGAAAACTAATTTAACTGAACTAATTAGTTTGGGAACTAATTTAACTGAACTGACTCATGAAACTGAGTCTTCTATTTTACAACTCACTATTAACTCATATTGGACTCCTATAAAGTAGAAAGAACATATACATGACTTCCAAAATACTTCCAACTCAGATTTCTTAAGTTAAGTAAGTTAAAAAAATTAATTTAACTATTTTAAGTTGCTATGATAATAGAATTTGAATTTAATTCATAGTTTAATTCAAGGACAAATTAAACTGGAATTTCTTGTTGCCATTTCTCAACACTAATATACACAAACTTATTAGTTTTTGGGTTCTAAAACTTATCACCTTTTAGACAATATTTATATCTAATAAATACACACTGTTCAATTTTTTTATTATTATCTATCTTACTCCTATTCTCCTTTGGAACTTGTACATAAACATCACAACCAAACTTTGATATGTTTAAGAGAATATTTCTTAAGTCCATACCTCATGTGGAGTGTTGTTATCAAATGTTGATGAGGATTATCTATTTGCTAGATAACACACAACATCCACTCCCTCTACCTAGAATTCTTGTCCTAACCTAGCACCAATGAGCATGCTCCTTGCTTTCTCCATCAATATCCTGTTCATTTTTTTTGCAACTCCATTTTGGCAAGGTGTGTATGGAGTATTCTTCTACCTTGCTATACCACATTTCTTACATAATTCTTTGAATTAATTCCCACATAATTCTCCACCGTTATATGTTCTCAACATCTTAATTTTCTTCTTTGTGCAATTTTCCATAAGATCCTTAAATTCTTGAATTCTTAAGAGACTTCAAATTTCTTCCTAAGGAAATAAATCCATGTATTCCTCGAGAGGTCATCTATAAAACAAACATAATACATAGATTTACCCAATGATGGAATCAATATAGGTCCAAACCCTCATTATGCATTGGCTATAATATTCTCTCTAACCTTGTAGAACCAAAGGATAATATTATCTGATTCTACTTCCCATATAAACAATATTTCGTGAAACCAAAATCTAGAGAGAAATTATACATAAATTCTATAATACCATTATCATACCATTGCAAATATATTATTAATTAAAATAGAAAATATGCAATGAAAAACACACACACTCACTTGACACACACATTTAATAGAAATTTTTATTATGGAAACCCAAACGAAGAAAACCGAAAATATTTTTCAATATTCTTCTTTACAATATTACAATACAATATACATGTCGTGGAATCCATAAACTTCCAATCTCTTACCATGATTTTGAATACAACCATAGTTCCTTAATTAAATTACAAAACCAGGTAAAAAAATTACTATACACCACAAAACCTCTTTTACCAAACACCATGTGCTGAAAACAAAAAAAAATGAAATTAAAAAAATTCCCAAAATGTAAGGGAACTTCAACGCATGAGGACGATCATATGAATATTATAACACATACATAACAAATGTATGATTTTTTAAATATTTATTGAGTAAAGTGTTTCACTTTTAATGTTCATTCAAGAAATTAAGTGGAATATAATCACAAATTTAATTGAAATGTTTTCTAAGTTTGTATGTCTTTTGTTTATATTTTCAAAATCAATCTCTTTGATGCGAGTTGAGCTTATATTTTTTTACATGAAAAATCATATAGGCTAAAGCTTCATAAATGTGGCCATTATCGTGTAATGATAAAGTTTAAAAATAGTATGAGTTATCATTGAGTAGGGTGCTATTTTAGTTCCACTCTTATATTAACAAATGGAAAATTGAATCGTTAAGAATTGAAATATAGCACGAGAATAACATAATGTTTAAATTTTTGAAATTCTACTATGATTTTTTAAAATTTTAATAAACATTCTTGAAGTATCCATACTTTATTGATTATCTATTGAATTTTAATTCTATGAGAATTTCCATACATGAAAGGCTAATATAACATAATCTTGCTATTATGTTTTTACCCATCAAACATTTCCAAAAACCCTAAAATATAATGTGTGCACGTCTCACAAGCATAGATAGAGATGTGAAAGAGAAAAATTTGTATGTTTGTGGAAAAGTAAAAGTTAGGTTTCATATTGGTTGAAAATTGAGTTCATTATCCACTAGACAGAATGTTGCACCAACATGGTATGTTGGAGCCATGACATAAATTTAAAGTGATGAGCAATGTAAGGCACCTAGACTCCTTCATAGAGCCTTGTAGTGATGAGCAAGGTAGGAACATAACATTGTTGTGACATGCAAGGCATGTTGGTTAGAACTTTTTAAATTGAAAGAAATGCAAGATAGTTAGAGCCTTGCAAGTTGGTGGTAAGGTAGGATTCACTACCTTACTTGATAAAACTTTTTAACGACAAGCAAGTTGGTTGGAACCACATAGATTGGAAGTAGTTCATAATGTTGTTTGACAAAACCTTGTGGTGATATGCAAGGGAATCTTGCTTCCAACTTGCTTGTCATTATAAGGTTTTGCCAAGAAGAGTAGGGAATCAAAGTTCAAGGTTCCAACCTACCCTATTTGTCCCTAGAAAGATTTTTTATGGTGGCCATTTAAATTACCTTGATTCCAACCTACTTTTCTTGTACAAGATATGTTATTTATAAGTACACAACATGCCTTAGTCAATAATTCTGTCCCTAAAGCTATAAACAAAAGTATCATTATGAACATATTGGATCATTACTAGCCTCTAAACATAAGGACTAACAATTATTATTATCATTTTTTGCATTAGGGGCACAACAAACCCTTTCTTCCCAGAATTCTTTAAGCCCAAAGCATATGGCAGAAATATTAAACTACTAATAACAAAAGTTTTCTCCCATAACCATACTTGTAAGAGATATGATTATACAATATAACATTAAGTTTTTGTCATTACACTCCCCTTCTCATGTGCATGTTCCCTCAAAGCATAATAGATATCAACATTGATAATAATTGAGAATTTCTCAATGAGAGCTTTAGACCTTATTATGATGTTATTAGTGTGTTGATATTCTTGGTTCTCTTCTACTAAGGAAGAAGATCATTTTAATTGTGGGATTAACATATTTTGCAAGGGGAGAATCTCCTTGGATAATCTATTTTAATCTTGACCATTGACCACGTAAGCTTTTAGTCACATTGAAAAACAAATCTCAAAGTTTTGACCAAAAATAAAGTTAAAAAACCTTGTTTTAAGAACTATTTTATTGTAAAATTAAGAGATAAAACCATAATATTATTTATTTGAAGAAAAAGAGCATATGTTGCAAACAAACGAAATATGAGAAAAATGAAAGAAAAATAAATGGTGCACAAAGTTCAACTTTGTCTTAAAAAAGAAAATTACAAAATAAGCAAATAAAAAGAGTCTACTATTGAATCTTCTCAACCTCACTCTCATATATCCATATTGAATTACATTTTTAGTATATTAAACTATTAAACAAAATAAAATGTCTCTTTGAATTTGAATTAAACACAAATTATGCAACTTTCAAAGTGTTTTTTACCTCATCACATGTTCTATGAGATAACACTGCATTTTGCATTTTGGTTTTTATATACTTTATTTATTAATTTAAGGGATATTGAATAATGATGATAAGTATTTAAATGTAATATTTTAATTAGAGAAATATAGTGAATATCAAAATATGAACTAAGTTGCAACAAATAAATATAACAAGAAAGCTGAAATCTACACATGCAAATGCAATCAGAACATAACACAATTGAGTAGAAATAATAAATCTGAGCCATTTTATTACAATTTGCAAGCCAACTTATACAAAATGAAATGGAATGAATGCACCTTGGCTTGATACAACAAGCGTGCAAAACCCAGGTGAGCAAGAGTAATTGGCTTAACTACCATATGCTAAGAAAAGAAAATAACTATTACTAATGCTCACAGAAAAATATGATTACACTATATCAAGAATGTAATCTATTTCTTTTTTTACAATGCAAAATTTACAACTTGGCCAAATCTACTAATATATCAATTCATCTTTTAAAAATATTCCAATTCAAAATTATTTCAATTCAAAAAATATGTTTATTATAATCATTTTAACTCTTTTTTACAAAATCAACCACCACTCAAACAAACAATAGTTCAACCATTACCATATCAGATTTATAACTAACATCTTCCCTTTTACAAATTATGTGAATTTGCACTGTAATTTTTTCCCAATTACAACTTTGTTCAATTTATTTTTTTCTCAAATACAACTTTGTTCAACTTCATTTTTTCCCAATTACAGCTTTGCTCCTGTAGATTGAATAGATTTTGCTGATGTTAAACCATTTGGTGACGCAGTGACCATGGAATACATGGGAGCATGGCAATTGGAGGACTCTCTCCCCATATTTATAACCCTTCAAACACACTGCACACCTCTCTCCAGTTTATGCTTTATTTTCATGTGGCTGTATTTTAAATTCAATGGTGGGCAGTGCAGCGAGTGTTTGATGAGGAAACACAAGTGTAACAAAACCTATCCTCTATTGCAATGCGAAGAGTTGCTCTGATGGAACTAGCCCATGACTTAAGGTTTAGCACTAATAAGAATGATTAACACCAATGATTTAATCAACGAATTTGTGATTAGTCGGTAATCAAAGGTTAGCGCTGATATTTTGGGTGTATTGATGATTGTATTGATTTACCTGTATGTTGAGAGGACAACTGTTCTGAACTCGGGTTTCCATCCTACTCTTGGACTAACCCTAACCCTCACTTCATTCACTCTGGCATTTTCATTCTTCACTGTTCTGCGGTGAGAGCTCTGTCTGCCAGTTTTGTTGGTGATAGTAACAAATTCGAACCTGATACTCTATCCACGCCCGACTATGAGTTTCTCTGTTGGTTGGTTGGATAGCTTTACATAGTATTGGTCTTGGTTATCTCGTTAGTTCGGCTCTGCCATTAAGTTGTTGGCTTCGTTGATTTTACGTGAGGGTTTCTCTGTTTTCTTGTGATCTAGTGCTCTTCCGGTGGTCACTGTTTTATCCTTTCGTTCCTTACGCGTTCTGCTGGGATTCTTTCATGATATGTTCTAGTTGCTTGTATGGTTACGTTCTCTGCTTGAATTGTCTGCAATTTTCGTTGTGAACGCAAGGTGTGGCCACGAAGGACCCTTTCCTGTACGTCATTCGGCTCTGGCAAGGTAACGACTCCTTCCTTGCGATACTATATTTCATCAGATTTTCTTAAGAGCTAACATTTGTTGCTCCTCGTGAGCAGGGTTTTCTTCAATGGCCACGACCTAAATGTGGGTTCATTCGTCCAGTGCTTTCGAACATGCTGGTAAGTGCTCTTGGGTTACTTCTTTTCATTTTCTGCTACTTTAGTCCTTCTGTATATTAATGCTAATACTTTGTCGTGGTCACTATGCAGGTTGTAGTGCTCCTAGGTGGACTGCTACTCAGCCCTTCCTCCAAACGGAACTGGTAGGGTCGTTCCCTGTCACGATTTGTTTGATTTGAGGGTTTCCAAAGTTGATTTCTTCCTTGGTGTAGTCAGTCAGTAGGCTAGGAATTAAGACTCTATCGTATTCATTGGTTGTTTGATGTCGAATGGCCTTTGGGCTCAGTTGAATGTAATTTTGTTTGTCCTTCGATGGTCTGTAACTGTTTCAGGGTTATAACCCTAACCCTCATTTCTCTGTCTTACTTCCGGAGGATGGTTTGTTCAGCCCTAGGGTTTTCTAGACTTTGGCACTTCGTATTTATATTGTCTATATACTGGTCTTGACACTGAAATGCTTTTAAAGATGAATGAAAAAGAAATTTCAATGTACAGAGTTACCTTTCTAGTAAATGCATTGCACTGTAACTATATTTAATTTGTTAGCTGTTATGGTTGTTGCGTATTCTTGTATTTCTGTAATTTGTTGATGTGGCTGGAACTACCTATCCAATCTTGTGTTGATATGATATCTCTACCTGTCGTTCGATTTTTGAAACTTTGTCTCTGCTTGTCACTTGGTTTCTGGAACTTCGTCACTGCTTGTCACTTGGCTTCTGGAACTTCGTCATTGCTTGTTTGGAAGGATTTCTGGTAAAATAAAAAATATGCAGTTTGTCTATTTGTTACAGAGGATAGTAATTGGATTAAAACAACATGTCTCAATAGATGGATTCAAAATGAAAATATTTATCTTTTGTATTACTCTCGCTGTGCTGGAATATTGAACCTTTTCCACAATGTGGTACAATTGTTTTTTATTGTTACAATATAGTTATTCAAACTGTTTGCGGTTGTTTTCTTCAATTACACAGTTGATAACTATCTTGCTGTTTGAGTTTTCTTGTTCTGTGGAATACATAGATGATATATATCTTTTTGTTTTTTGTTTTTTTCTTAAAAGTAAATAGTTGTAAAATAAATAAAGAAAAAACAACAATGTGGCTGTAACCACCTTCACCTAACTGTGCTATCCCTAAATACCTATTAACTGATAATGACATAAAACAAGTTCCTAACACTATTTTAATCAACAAACATAAATGAAATCTAGTGACGATGAACCTCTCCTCCTTAGCTGAGATCAAACACTTGGTCATGATGCCCTTAGCTGGATGCTCCTGCATCAGGCTCCCAGGGTAAGAAAGATTCATGACTTCCATCCATGAGCTTCTCGACTGAATAGCCTGCCTGCTATACCTATCTGGCGTTAAGCCATGAACTATCCTCAATGGGACGGTTCTTCCACTTGACCTAATACTGTAGGTATTCCTTCCACCGAGTTCGCCTGGCCACCTGAGTGTCGAGGATTCTCTCGATCTCAAGGGGCTGAGCTAAAGGCATCTGTCTCATCCAAGTCTCACTACTTTCCTGTGTGTCCCATGTAGGCCGTGCTGTATTATCTTCCTCCGGACTGGAAGTATATAGAAACAAGTTTGCCACATTGAAGATGGGCAAGATGCCTATTCTTGGTGGCAGCTATAATTCATAAGCATTGGTTGAAAATTTTCTGAGAATTTTGCAAGGGCCAATATTCTTGTATTTCAGTTTGTTGTATGTACCTCTAGGAAAATGTTACTTGCACAAATGTGCGAGGACTTCATCCCCCACATTAAACTATACCTCTCACCGTTTCAGATCTGCCCGCTGCTTATACTTTTGACTGCTGTCCTGCAACTTCATTTTTACCTG